>LN483352.1:2639503-2654998 GCA_900002565.1 Culicoides sonorensis | reverse complement strand
AAATTATTGCGATTAGAGTTGATTCAAAGGAGGATGTCGATTGATGGATTTTAATAAGACGCAATAACAGAGGAAGGAGGGGATCATGAGGAAAAAAACAAAATTTAAAATAAAAATAAGGCCGCGACAAATGAATTTCAAAAGTTTTGTCCGATGCCCCTTTTGAAAAAGTCAAAAAAGACGTGGGGCATAAAAAAAAAAAAAAATTTTTTAAACAGGATTTTCAATTGAAAATTCATGTTTTTTAGAAAATTTCAACAATTTTTAAGTAATTATTACGTTATTGTGGTGAACTAGCCTGAAAAAAACTAAAAAAACCAAAAAAATCCAATTGAAATTCCTTTTTAATTAAAATTTTTAACGGTCAAATTTTTTTAAATAGGTTTTTATGAATTTCTGAGTGATTTCTTTGTAAACCTTTCAAAAAACATTCTCAAAAGGCAATTAATTAAAAATGTAAGCAATTATACGTCTGTTATTGGTATTATTTGAAAGAAATTGCCTTAAAAACATAATCTGCAAGAAGAACTTTTTTTTTTTTTTTTTGCCCCCCCCATCTAACATGTTATTGGATTAGGACAAAACTTTCGATTTTCATTTGTCGCGGCCTTATTTTGTTTAATATTTATCGATTATATAATAATAATAATATTTACATTATCGTTATAAATAAGTTTGTCATAGTTTAAATATTTTGCTTTTGTTCTGGCAGTTTTTCTTGAAATTTGAGAAATTATTAGCCCAGGGCTCTTTCAAAATGAAAATAATGAAACTCTTTGGAAATGGATAAATTATCAGAAATATACACCTAATGAAAGCTCAGGAGATAACTCGAGGCTACAACAACTAACATACCTTGAAATCTTAATTTAATTGTTCCTTTTCGGTTTTTTCCTGTGCCTTGAACAGCACTTTTTCTTTGTTTAGTATATATTTTATATCGTATTTGTTCATTCAAAATTTTCTTATATTTAATCCCAATTCAGCTGCTTGCTGATCCTGGAATGACGAGGCGAGTTGGTCCCTTGTCAGGAGGACGCTCAAGAAAATTTTTCTTTTAAAAATGGTGTTTTACTCAAGACGATTTTTGAAGTATGATGATTTCAGGATGGTCTTTGTAGAATGATTTTTTTGAGTTGAGATCATCAGTTGAGGGCTGTTTTTTTCTTGTTTGATGAATCTTGGTAGTTTACTCTACTGTACAGTGATATACCCTTGTTCAGGCGACTATTATGGAGTATGTTAAATCTAGATTTTGGCATTGTAAAGTCGTTTTTTTGTCTGGTGCTGTACTGGTGAAGGTTCTGAAAAGTTTTCAGTTCAATGGAGTTTTTAATCATGTTCGTATTAATTTTTCTAATTAAGAGCAGACTGTCCAGTGCTTTCATTTGGTCTACATTCAGGATTTTTGTTTGATCATTAGTTGAGATGTTCGTAAATTTTCTCGTTTATATTCAGGCCAAAAAAGTGATCTGATTATTTTGTTTTGGGTTGCTTGAAGTACATCCAAGTTAGGACAGAGTACCCCCATATTGACATCAGATAAGTGATATGTGAATGTACTTGTTAGTAAATTAGCATCAGCTTTGTTTCAGGTTTAAGTGCGTCACTGGTACGTCTCAGTATAAAAGCCCGAAAAAGGTTATTAAAATTCCGTATTCTTCTTTTCCAATGCTTATGTTACTTAGAGACATTCAAAAGGTTTTGCAGATCAATTTTCCTAAATTTGATTGGGATCATTAATTAGAGTATTTAAAGTCATGCTCTCTGGTCTTCTCTCAAATGTACATTTTTCGCCAACTCAATTTGAGTTAAAGGCTAGATAAAGTTGGCAATAGCTTTAGATAATAAGATAACAACTAAGGCTCTCTGATGATGAATTTACTTCATTAACGGTGTCAATTTTTTGTTTCCTTTTAATTTAAGACCAAGTTCAAAAAAAGGACTCACTGACAACTCAAACCGATATTTTCTTTTATAATTTGAGGTAGTTTGGGTTACATTTTTAGGCTCCTTTTTTCTAATAAAATCAATTAAAAGGTAATTTAAGGAAAATATTCGCTAAAAATTTAGGTTTCTGGACCAAAAGTCAATCAATAATGGTTAGCATCTGTTGATCTAGAAAATTAAATGAAATTCCAAAAAAAAAAATCCTTTGATTACATTAAAAGTGTTAAGCACTTACCCTTTTCATATGAAAAGTTTTACTAAATTAAAAAAAAAAATCTACTTACCATACTTAGCATTTCACTCACTTATTTTTCATCCACTTTTCCGTTGTGTCTTTTTTTTTATCTTAACACCAGAGATGAATAAAAATAAAACACCAATAAAAAGTTTATTAAACCAGGATACTTCTGTCTGTATTAAAATACAAAAAAAAACTAAATAAATATATAACAAAGTATTGCATGTGTGCACCAAAGCGTTCTTCTGTGCTAACAAAGTTCAAGGTTTCATTTAGTAAAACACAAGCATAAAATCTGCCATAGACTCATCCTTATTTTATTTTATTATTAAAAAATAGTGAGAAAATTCACATAAAATGTTGGCAAACACAAAATCAGAATATTTTATTAAGAAATTTTATGTGAATGCATAATAAAACAAAAATACTAGCATAAGACCAAAAATAGCACTTATCATAATAAAGCCAATATAATGCTTTTTAAAAAAACACTACTATATTTACTATACTACCGAAGACCGATTCAATCGATTATTCGATTATACAATTTATGTTTGTATCTATATCTATGTTTCAATGAAATGTATGTGAAAAGTTCAGTTTGTACAGAAATATCAATGTCAAGGTCATCTCCTTTCCTCTGTATTATACGGAAATTTCCTGTATATTAAAAATATTTTGCAGGAATTTTGCTATTTTTATATTAACATAAAAATGAATTTTAATTAAAATTACGTCAGTTTTTTTTCTTCTATTTTAATTTTAATAGTAATCCTTTGATCTATTTTGATTTAACACAACATTTCATGTTTTTGACACGTGTTTACAATTTTTTTTAGCTACAAGCGTTGACAGTGGAAAATTTTTTATGCTTCTAAATGATGTTGTCTTGTTTTTAAAATGAAGCTGAAAAATTTCAGTTTAAAATGTATTTTATTAAACAGGGAGATGAGATTTAATGATGATAACAATGGAATATTTTCCCATGACTTTTAGTTTAAATGAATGAAAGTTAAATGAAATGTCATCTGATATCATAATAAAAGACCGGAATGTTAGAAATTTTTATGATAAAATATTTTACTTGTCTTATAACTTACAGTATTTGAATGAAATTTATTTGCGTATGTAAAATTTTACACCTTTATATTATAAAAAAATAGATCACAATTTGGGATCGTAACCTTTCAATGGCATTGACCATGATTTTGAGTTCGATGCATGTAAACAAAATATTAAATCATATAAAAAAAATGTAGGAATGATTTTTATTGATCAAACTAATCAAACAGACTTTCATTTTTATTTTAAATAAGGGGTTTGCAAATAATTTTTTTTTATTTTTTTTGATAATACGATTAGGGGTGAGAATAGTTAGAAAAAAGTCCTTAACAATTTTAATTTTTCCCCAAAATGCACTTTATCTTATTTTTTATTGTTTAGTCATTTTCAATTTTGTTTACATTTTTAATTCTTACGGTTGTTTTGACTACAATTCCAAGAAAATCCGAATAACAAATTTATCAAATACAATGAGCACAAAAGATACAAAACAAAATTTCCATATTCATGAAATTAAAATTCTATAATAATACCAAGAAAGAATCATTCATTTGATTTTAAATAGGATCCATCCCCAAAAAAAAGGGGGATATTAAATGTAAATGAATATTCTTGGAAGAATTAAATCTGATAAACAATGATGTTGAGATAAAAGTGTTGTAATATGTGATTATTTGATTGAAATTATTTCAGTATAAATCATTAAATTAAATGGATTCGTAGAAATTGAATTGTACTTTGTAAAACGATGATTTGGTCTGTTAAAGACGAAAAGCGAAAGGCAATTAATGTGTTAGTGAAATGTTGAAAAATGGTTTGACAGGTAGATTTACAAACCTTGATATGGGGAAAATAAACCTTTTTAACTAAAATTATTTGAAACTGTCAAATTAAATCAATTACGGTTTTTTGTTGCTTCTCTTACATTCAAGAATTTTAAATGAAATAAATAAGCATAAAAATAAACAATTTTAAATTAATAAATCTTAAGTACGTTGAGTCAAGCTCGACCAATCTTGGATTTCTTCATGTTAATTGTTTATTTTTATCTTTCTTATCTCAATCTTCATCGTACACTTCTTGGCCTTTGTCTTGATAACTTAAAATTTTTGTTGAGCTTCTTTTTTGTTAACGATGGCCATCACTCATCCGTTTACGAGCAGGTCTTGTGTGATTAGTGCTTTGGATTTTTGAGATTTACGTTTACTGACATAATTCTGTTGAACGATTTATCTTTCAGGGACCATCCATATTTTTCAAGCATTTAATCGCTATAGAAGAGTTTTAAAGCTGCTTTCGGTTTTATTCTTCACTTCACCAGTCACTAGCAGGTTCTCGTTTGGCTTATCCAGCATAAGTTCCGCAAAAATATGTATGTCTTGTATTATTTCTGAAAGTACGAAAATGAAACTTACTTCTGCATCTTCAATATTAAAATATTTCAGTATTTGCTATTAATAATAATTAAAATTTGATAAGCATAAATTATTCACCATTAAAAATTACAACAAAGTATTTTTCTTTCTTCGTTTTGTCCTGAATTGAAGGTAGTTTTTTTCCGTCAATATGGATTCCTCCAAATTCGATTTTTTAAATAATTTTTTATTTTTTCTACTTCTTGATCCCTTATTTTCATTTATTTTCTTCTTATTGTTGGTTCGGTGACTTTTAGAATCTGTTAATATTTTGGCTGCAGCAACATTTGAAACTTTTGTGTAATCCAAGTCTAACAATTTCTCGCTTGTAATGACAAGCAAGGAGACTGGAAATAAAATAAATTTCGAGGTATTGCCTGAATAATCTATAAAATAGGAACTAAACTTTTTTACCCCTCCTCTATGCAAAATTTTTTATTTGTAACGGCCTACCTTGATAAAAATTAAAATAAATTAAATTTTGGTTTTTCTTTTCAAGTCAAATATTTCAATAATTTTAACAATAAAATGTTTAAATCTTACCTGCCTCTATCTCAAATGTATAAGTGCTAATAAAATAAATTGATTGAATCATTTCACAATTATTTCATATCAAATATCACAAATGATTTATCTTTTTCTTCAAAAACTTTTCAACAAAAGTAAACTTATATCTGAGATTCCATAAATCATCATAAATATTTATTCAGGATGAAAATAAAAGTACAATAACATGAACAATAATATTTTCATATTGTTATGAAATCTATAAATAAATTGAATAAATGGTTTTGAATGGTTCTTTTTCCTAGAATTTCAGTTTATATCAGACAAATAGAATCAATTTTGTAACAAAATAAATATTACATGATGATGAAGTACTTTATTTTTTTTTTGATGAAGTATAATGTTAGATCAATACTTGGATTTCATTTGAGGGTTGAATAAAGTTTAAGAAAATATTAGCAGTATTAAATTTGATTCACATAAATAACCAGGCGTCTCCATCAATGTCTACAAGATAATTCATTTTCTTCGAATTAGTCTAAGAAATTAATGATCAAATTCATTGTTGAAATAATTCTTTTATTTTTCTTTTAATTGTCTGAATACCAAAGTTTCTTATCATGTCCAAAGGATTGTGTAATTTAAGCATTATATGTGTGATTCGTGGAAAAATAATCTAAAAGGAGATTAAGATAAACGCTTTTCAACAAATATTTGCGTTACTGTAATGAAATTAAATGATCACCTTAATTAAACGAACATGAATGGATCATGCCTTAGATTTGTGGTGACATTTTCATTGAAATTAATCCAAATATTGATCAGAACATGGACTGAGCATAAAAAGTTTCAAAGTAACATTTCATCAGGTACTGCTTTAGAGTTTTTAGGGCATTTCTAGCGGATTTCAAAATAATGCAAGTATTAATAGTACTCATGTCTGTCTCAAATCAAGCTGACCGACTTTAATAATGGCGGAAAGGCGCGAAATTTCACAAATTTTAGAGAATCGATAAATTTTTCGAAATCGTGAAAATTTCTAAAATTAAAAAACCCCAAACATTTTTTTTATAGACCCCTGTTGCCCCTCTAATAAATCCGTTCCTGTATTAAACGTTAAATTTCATGGACATTTAAGATCAAAAAGCCACAAGAAGAGCTTCCCTTAACTCGTAAAATTAATTCTCCGGTAAATTGAAACGTGTTAAGATAAGAAAAATAACGAAATACAAATAAATGAAAGAAAAGGAAATTCTTAATTGCATTAATTTGTTTTCTTTCGTTTAATTTTCTTTATTTTTTTCTCACCACAATTATATTTTTATGTAATTTTTCTTTCCCTTCTCTTTCATCTTTAACAGTCAGCTGGACATGGAGGATCACACAGTAACAGTCAATTGGATTTGGAAATGGAAAAAGTATTCAAAGATGATAAATTTGATTTGGCTCAAATTACAAGTAGTCACTCGTCTGCATCATTAGCCAACAAAAAATTCGAGATCGACACAAATACCCCACATTTCAAAAAAATAAGTGAATCTGATTATGATTGTAAGTAAAATATTTTATGATTTTCCATGAAAATGTTGTTAAAAATTTAATTTTAGCACATCGTAAATTACAATATCATCACCATCATTACACAACTCCGATTACACGGATTTCAATGAAGCAATCTGACAAAAGTGATGCTACCGGATCACCATCAGCTCGTAAAAGTACAACTACATCACCACCACCATCTGAATTACAACAACAACAACAAATTGAAACGACAGGACCAAACCAACAAATAATTAATAATAATGATAGGAGTAACATTGCACCTGTTGAACAACAACAACATCAAATAAGTGAATCGTCTGAAACACCATTATCAACAGCGCCAACGAGTCCACTATCAAATACAACTTCGTCTTCATACAAAAGTGGTACATTAACCGATGACGCCGTCGCTTTTGTGAATATAGCACAAGGATTACAGAGTGTTGACAATGGGGAGCCACAAATATCACAACGTGCTGCATATGGTGAACAGGTGGTATGTGTATATTTATTTTTAATTACTTGTGTTTTATTTTCCCTATTTTTTTTGTTGTAATTGAATTTGATTTATTTTTGTTCAATGTTGAAATTAATTCATCGTGACTGGTTACTTTTTTTTCTATTAATCAATGTCATGTAATTAAATTTTTTTTCTTAACTCGTAAAAGGAACTGCTTGAAACCTCGAAAAAAGTTCAATTTGACAGGCAACCAAGTGAAAAGAAATTCGTCATTGGTAGTTTCCCCCTTGGAAGTGATGACCAAGAAGAAGACGATCTTTACATGAACAGCGAACATGATAGAAGGAGGAGAAAATCGTATGTTATCCTTTTATTGTAAATTTAATAGCTTATTTTATGTTTTTTTTTCCTTTTCATGTAGGAGACACACGCACAAAAATAGAAAATATTCATTGCAGGAAAATTCAAATGAAAAGGGACAAAGATCGCCTTCTGTCGATATAGTACAACGAAAAATTTCCATACAACCAGAGGATGCTGATTTAGAGGTGACAAGACAATAACATGACAGTTTTTTAAAAATAAATTTACATTTTTCCTTTTTTTTATTTAATGGTTAGGAAGCTGACATTGATGAATTGACTTCACATCGTTCAGATGATCCACGAGGCATGAGAAGGTCACGTGCCAGTCACACTTCGTCAATTTTACAACGAGATGGCAGTGTCTTATCACCATGTGGCTATAAAAAGACCTTAGATCACAGTCCTCATGAAATTTTCGTTCAACTCGATGAATTGATCGGAACCGGGGAAGAACGTGAATGGAAAGAAACGGCACGTTGGATCAAATACGAAGAAGATGTCGAAGAAGGTGCCGATCGTTGGGGCAGACCACATGTCGCAAGTTTATCATTTCACTCCCTCTTGAATTTGCGTAAATGTCTCGAAACTGGTGTCGTTTTACTTGATTTAGATGAAAAAGATTTGCCTGGAATTGCGTATCGTGTTGTTGAGCAGGCAAGTCAATTTAAAATTCATTACATTGAAAAAATTTAAATTTAAATCCATTTTCGTTACACATTTCAGATGGTAATTGATGAGTTAATTACGGAGGATGACAAACCCACATTGCTACGTGCATTATTGTTGCGGCATAGACATGTTAATGAACATTCACATGGCACGTTTAATTTTGGTTTGAAGAAAAAATACAGCAGTTACAGTAGTTTGAATGTATGTATCTCATTTTAATTTCACGATTAATTTTCAATTTTTTTTATCATTTTATTTTAATTTATTTTTGAATAAAATTATTTTTTTATTTTAATTTTTAATGGAATTGGCAGTTACAGTAGCTTTCAATGTTTAATCTGGTGGCTTAGCTTGAGATAAAATTTAAAATAAATTACTTTTTTTGCAGTAATCGATTTTTATCTCAAGCTTTTAGGAAAAAAAATTACTTTGATTTAAATTGGTTTAATTTTTATTTTTAGTTTGAATTTAT
Source organism: Culicoides sonorensis (assembly GCA_900002565.1). NCBI lineage: Eukaryota > Metazoa > Arthropoda > Insecta > Diptera > Ceratopogonidae > Culicoides > Culicoides sonorensis. Next base: position 2,646,315 of record LN483352.1, on the reverse strand, counting down.
TTTATTTTTGTATAAAAATTATTATTAATATTTTTGTTTAGACTTTAAGTTGTCACCCAAACAATGACAAAAAGGATTCTATGGTTTTCTTCTCAGATAACGCTTTGGTAAAGAAAAATGTAACAAAACATAACCCAATATTTCATTTGTAACTACTACTCATGATGACATGTAACCCTTAAAAAGGAAATTTGAAATGAGAATTTAAATTTTAGGGAATGAGATTTTTTGTGACGTGCAAAAAGTTTGTTCTAAGGAATATTTTTTGACATGAAATGTACATAAAAGTAGTTAATTTTAAAAAAAAAATAGAAATTCGATCCAGTGACGGACTAAGTTTTATTTTTGGGGGAGAGGGAAAAAATACAGGGTGTTTTTAATTTACAATTTAAGCCTTTCTTGAAATTTCTTAGCCTTTTTAGCTCCTGATAAATAATTTTTTTGATACTTTCTTATCGATATGAGTGTCAAATTAAGCTTTCTGACTATTAGACTTTCGGACAACTATTTAAAAAAAAAAATCTAAAATTCAAAATTTTAAACACACTGTACAAAAGTAAAATTTCGACAGCCCACTCAAATAAGTGCATTTTGAAGGTATTTAGTTGGTTAAAAATATTTTGTTTTTAAATTCAGTAGAAAAATGTAAAATTTTTTAAATCTTGTAGTAAAATGTCAAATTTCGAAAATGTAACGTTTTTTTAACCAAATTTCCTAGCAAAGTCCATAGGATAGAATTTCACATGACATTTAATTTGACGTTTATTTTCTATAGAAACACATACGAAAACTTTAAAATTTTGTACGTCAAACGATGACAGCTGTCACTCTGTCGTGAAAATTTGACAACCGCAGTTTACGTTAAATTTTTTTGAAGTTTACGTATGTTTATATGCAAAATGAGCTGTCAAATTTCATCTGCTTACCCTCTTACTAGGTCAGCAGATAAGAATTTGACAATTCATTATTATATGATGAAGTCTGTAGAAATCCACCCAAGTTCAAACCTCATGTCTTTTAATCTTAAAGATATGTTAGGACCGAAAAGCTCTTGCTAAACGAAATCCAAAAATATACTTAGTTGGTCGAAATTCAAGATGGCTGCCAGACTAAAAGCCATTTTGTTTTTTTTTTTAATTTTAGCCATAACTTTTTTAGTTTTCAACTTTTATTTTTTTCTACAAGTTGTAGAGCTTCTCAAGACGAAGAAAACAAGTATCCACAGTGCTCTGTAGTTTGAAAACTTATGGCTAAAATTTAAAAAAAAACAAAAAGGCTTCTAGTTTGGCAGCCATCTTGAATTTCGACCAACTAAGTATATTTTTGAGTTTCAAGAGTTTTTCGGTCCTAAAATGTCTTTAAGATTAAAAGGTTTGAACTTGGGTGGATTTCAACGGACTTCATCATATACAAAAATTTTGACGTTTACTGGGTAAGCAGATAAAATTTGACAGCTCATTTTGTATAGATACGCATACGTAAAAAAAAATTTTGTACGTAAACTGCGATTGTCTAACTTTCATCACAGAGTGACAGCTGTCATCGTTTGTCATAGTCACAGACGCATTTACAAAGGGGGAATAGACGCCTTCCCCGTCCCCCTTATATTTTAATATTTTTTATAAATAAATGCAGTCGACTTGACTTTCAAAAAAATATGTGACCCATAAAAATCCGGCCCGGCTCTTTAACGAAATGCACTAAAAATTCCAATTTAATTGACTTTCAATCAGGAGCGTATCTAGCTTTATTTGGTGAGGGTAGCCGCCTAAGTAAAAAAAAATTCTTTCAAATTTCGAATCAAATTTCCATACATTATCCAAATCTCAGGGGTAGCCAAGCTACCCCAGCTACCCCTGGTAGATACGCCCCTGCTTTCAATATACATTTCTCGTCAAAATTCAAAGAACATCTTTTTGGACTCCAAAAACAATCTCATTTCATAGACATGGCAAGCTAAATGTTTAGTTGAAGCTTTTTCACAATTGGTTTTATAAATGTTTTAGTTTCGTTATGAAATTTCACTCATAAATTTTTATCATCATTTCTTATTTTTATTATTATTCTTATTCATAGTGAGACAATTTTTTTTAATTGTGTATCCTAACTTGTATATTTTCAAATTAGTCAATGCGAACAGATAATATCGTTGAGGTAAATGGTGTGAAACGGGAATGCTCTTTCCTACGTAACGATACTTCTCCTTCTATTGAAGTTGTTGCAAGAAGTCAACGTGCTTCAACTGTAACTGTAATTAGACTATTTCAATATTATAATTCATCTTTCATTTTTTTTCTCTCTTAATTTAAATGCTTAGAAAAACGTAACTAATCTTAATTTCATTTAATTTTTGTATTAACACAATTAGACGAGTAATTAACACATTTTTTAATTAATTATCACCAAAAACTCGCTTATTAACTCTAGTTAATTTATTTTTAAATATTTTACTAATTGAATTGCTAATCGTTACACATTTTAACACAAATTCACACCAAAATTGTTTAAATAAAGACAATTTTTAGTAGATTGAGCACATTTTATTTTTTTGTTTGAGATTAACTTTTGTTTTAACTGAATTAGAAGTTATGACTGCACGTAAATTGCTTGTGTTAACTGATATTTATGAGACAAAACTCATTTAACAGGAAAAAAATGACTAAAATTTAATATTTTTTCCACGTTTCACAGAATGTGAGTCCTGAAAGCCGTAAAGTATCAATGATGGGTGATCGTAAAATTTCCCAAGCCAGTGACATGTTTAATTGGCGTAGCAATTCCCATAATGATACGAGAATTGATATGAAAGAGGAAACGTATGCATCATCTCAAGAGGACTTGAAAAAGATTCAAAGTGATTCCATTATGAAGAGAATTCCGAGAGGGGCTGAAGCAACAACCGTTTTGGTATGTTTGATTTTGAATTTAAATTTAAAATTTGATTATTTTTTAATCATTTACATTTTTTCTAAATAGGTTGGTGCCGTTGATTTCTTAGAACAGCCCACAATTGCATTCGTTCGCTTAGCTACTGGTATCAATTTACCTGGAATTACAGAAGTTCCAATTCCAGTTCGGTTCTTATTCATTTTGCTTGGACCTAAAATGATGGATATTGATTATCATGAAGTTGGTCGATCAATTTCAACGTAAGCCAAATTGAAATTTCATGCCATTGACCATCATTATTTTTTTTTTTACTTTTCTAGCCTCATGTCCAACGCACATTTCCATGATATTGCATACAAGGCCGAAGATCGTCGTGAAATTTTATCAGCTATCAACGAGTTTTTGGATGAATCCATTGTCTTGCCACCGGGTAAATGGGAGAAAAAGAATTTACTTGCATTTGATGAGTTGCGTGCTAAAAGTGAAATGATTCGGACACGTAAGAAAAAGGCAATTGAAATAAAATCCAAATTGAGTATGACATCGGAGGAGGAAAAAAAGTTGATTATGGAAAAGGAGGAGAAGGAAAGCAAAAAACCATTCAAAAATCCCTTGGAGAAAACACACAAATTATGGGGTGGTTTGATAAATGACATAAAACGTCGATTGCCCATGTACAAGAGTGATGTTGTCGATGGATTTAATTCAGAAACCTTGGCCGCCACAATTTTCATGTATTTTGCTGCACTGTCAACTGCAATCACCTTTGGTGGTTTGGCTTCCGATAAAACTGGAAATCAAATTGGAATTTCAGAGACATTAATTTCCACCTCATTTGTGGGCATGATTTTCCATTCATTGGCTGGACAACCTCTTGTCATAATTGGCACTACTGGTCCATTGCTGTTGTTCGATGAAGCGTTGAAAAAGTTTTGCAATGAAAGCAATTTCGATTATCTCCCAGTTCGATTGTATGTCGGAATCTGGTTAAGTATCATTGCGATTGTGGTGTCGGCATTTGAAGGAAGTGTTTATGTCCGACTTTTCACGAGATTCACACAAGAAATTTTCTCTGCATTGATTACATTGATTTACATTGTGGAAACGGGAATGAAATTGGTGCTGATTTATAAACGACATCCATTACTCAATGAATACAATTACTTACCAGAATCGTCAAGCAATGGAAACGGGACTCATGATGATAGTAGTTTCCTAGAACCCTTAGATGAAAATGGGAGACCAATTAATCAACCAAATACTGCATTGTTTTGTACAATTTTAACCCTGGGCACATTTGCATTAGCATACTACTTAAAACTATTTAGAAATTCCCATTTCTTTGGACGTAATGCTCGTAGAGCTTTAGGCGATTTTGGAGTACCAATTAGTATTACCGTATTTGTATTAGTGAATATCCTAGTGCCACAAGTATACACAGAAAAATTAGTTGTACCTGAAGGTATATCACCCACAAATCCTGATCGTAGTTGGCTCGTTCCATTCGGACCTGTCCCAACTTGGTTACCATTTGCTGCTGTTGTACCCTCACTTCTTGTCTACATTCTAATCTTCATGGAAACGCACATTTCTGAATTGATTGTTGATAAGCCGGAACGTGGCCTCAAAAAGGGATCTGGTTTACATCTCGATATCGTCCTACTTTGCATCCTGAACACAATTTGTGGATTTTTAGGCATGCCATGGCATTGTGCAGCAACGGTGCGAAGTGTCACACACGTATCAGCTGTCACAATTATGTCAAGGACTCATGCTCCCGGTGAATCGCCACACATTGAAGAAGTTAAGGAACAACGATTATCTGGCATGTTGGTGTCTCTTATGGTTGGACTTTCAGTATTTTTAGCGCCGGTACTTCGACAAATTCCAATGTCAGTACTTTTTGGTGTATTTTTGTACATGGGCATCGCATCAATGAGTGGTGTGCAATTTTTCGACAGATTGAGTCTTGTCTTAATGCCCGTGAAACATCATCCTCAAACAAACTATGCACGAAGAGTTCCCACATGGAAAATGCACCTTTTCACCCTAGTTCAAGTCATTTCATTGACAGTTCTATGGATTGTAAAATCATCACAATTCTCACTTGCTTTTCCCTTTTTCCTACTTATGATGGTGCCACTTAGACAGAAACTTGATCGTTTCTACACACAACAAGAATTAAGAGCTGTAAGTATTGAATTTCATTTTAAATATTGTAGCTAAAACTTCTCATAACATTAAATTCCAGCTTGATGGTGCCCAGCCAAAAGATGATGCTGAAGATGAACCAGATTTCTATGAACAAGCCCCAATTCCAGCTTAAAAAAAGTATTTTTTTTAAATAATTTTTTATGTTTTTTTAGAATTTAGTAAAAATTTACTAGAAACGATGATCAAAAAAAAATGTAACACAGAGTACCTTGAGAATAGTATTTTTCGATATAAATGAAATTATATTTTAATAGAGAGAGGAAATCATATTTACTGTTATGAAAACTTTAAAATTTTATTTTTTTAGTTATATAAAATATTAATATAAATATTATGTATGAACGATAAAATTAAAAAGAAATTGTAGCAATAAAATTTAAAAAAATGCTCGATTTTCAAATTAAATGAATTTAAGAAAAAAAAATTTAGAATTCTAGAAATTCAATCTAAGTGTAGGACGTCTTTCAATTGAAATTAATTAAAATATTTAAGAAAAAAAATAATTACAGGCGATTCAAAGACAAAAATTAGTAAAATTGTACTTTTTCTTATTCAAAATGATTCCTATTTATTGATATAATGTGAAATTTTGACGAAACAAATTGAATTGTGAAATTTCTGAAGAATAAATTAAATTTAAAATCCTGAAAAATGTGTTTAATTGACTTAGAAAAATATGAGTTGACTTTTTCGATTTTCTTGACCAATTTCTGATTTTTCGATTTTCTTGACCAATTTCTGTTTTTTGGATTTTCTTGACCAATTTCTGACTTTTCGATTTTCTTGACCAATTTCTGTTTTTTGGATTTTCTTGACCAATTTCTGACTTTTCGATTTTCTTGAACAATTTCTGATTTTTCGATTCTCTTGACCAATTTCTGATTTTTCCATTTTCTTGACCAATTTCTGATTTTTCGATTATCTTGACCAATATCTGATTTTTCGATTCTCATGACCAATTTCTGATTTTTCGATTTTCTTGAGCAAATTCTGATTTTTCGATTTTCTTGACCAATTTCTGATTATTCGATTTTTTAAAACGTTTTCTAATTTTTTAATTTGCTTGACGGTTTTTTGATTTTCCGATTTTCTTAACCAATTTGTGATTTTTCAATTTTCTTGACCAATTTCTGAATTTTCGATTTTCTTGACTAATTTCTGACTTTTAGATTTTCTTGACCAATTTCTGAATTTTCGATTTTCTTGAACGTTTTCTGACTTTACCGATTTAAATCACCAATTTCTGATTTTTTGACACCAATTTTTGATTTTTCGATTTTCTTGACCAATTTCTGATTTTTCGATTTTCTTGACCAATTTCTGATTATTCGATTTTTTAAAACGTTTTCTAATTTTTTAATTTGCTTGACGGTTTTTTGATTTTCCGATTTTCTTAACCAATTTGTGATTTTTCAATTTTCTTGACCAATTTCTGAATTTTCGATTTTCTTGAACGTTTTCTGACTTTACCGATTTAAATCACCAATTTCTGATTTTTTGACACCAATTTTTGATTTTTCGATTTTCTTGACCAATTTCTGATTATTCGATTTTTTAAAACGTTTTCTAATTTTTTAATTTGCTTGACGGTTTTTTGATTTTCCGATTTTCTTAACCAATTTGTGATTTTTCAATTTTCTTGACCAATTTCTGAATTTTCGATTTTCTTGAACGTTTTCTGACTTTACCGATTTAAATCACCAATTTCT
>LN483352.1:2496354-2639403 GCA_900002565.1 Culicoides sonorensis | reverse complement strand
CCCTTTTTCCTACTTATGATGGTGCCACTTAGACAGAAACTTGATCGTTTCTACACACAACAAGAATTAAGAGCTGTAAGTATTGAATTTCATTTTAAATATTGTAGCTAAAACTTCTCATAACATTAAATTCCAGCTTGATGGTGCCCAGCCAAAAGATGATGCTGAAGATGAACCAGATTTCTATGAACAAGCCCCAATTCCAGCTTAAAAAAAGTATTTTTTTTAAATAATTTTTTATGTTTTTTTAGAATTTAGTAAAAATTTACTAGAAACGATGATCAAAAAAAAATGTAACACAGAGTACCTTGAGAATAGTATTTTTCGATATAAATGAAATTATATTTTAATAGAGAGAGGAAATCATATTTACTGTTATGAAAACTTTAAAATTTTATTTTTTTAGTTATATAAAATATTAATATAAATATTATGTATGAACGATAAAATTAAAAAGAAATTGTAGCAATAAAATTTAAAAAAATGCTCGATTTTCAAATTAAATGAATTTAAGAAAAAAAAATTTAGAATTCTAGAAATTCAATCTAAGTGTAGGACGTCTTTCAATTGAAATTAATTAAAATATTTAAGAAAAAAAATAATTACAGGCGATTCAAAGACAAAAATTAGTAAAATTGTACTTTTTCTTATTCAAAATGATTCCTATTTATTGATATAATGTGAAATTTTGACGAAACAAATTGAATTGTGAAATTTCTGAAGAATAAATTAAATTTAAAATCCTGAAAAATGTGTTTAATTGACTTAGAAAAATATGAGTTGACTTTTTCGATTTTCTTGACCAATTTCTGATTTTTCGATTTTCTTGACCAATATCTGATTTTTCGATTCTCATGACCAATTTCTGATTTTTGGATTTTCATGACCAATTTTTGACTTTTCGATTTTCTTGAACAATTTCTGATTTTCTTGACCAAATATCTGATTTTTCAATTTTCTTGACCAATTTCTGAATTTTCGATTTTCTTGACTAATTTCTGACTTTTAGATTTTCTTGACCAATTTCTGAATTTTCGATTTTCTTGAACGTTTTCTGACTTTACCGATTTAAATCACCAATTTCTGATTTTTTGACACCAATTTTTGATTTTTCGATTTTCTTGACCAATTTCTGATTATTCGATTTTTTAAAACGTTTTCTAATTTTTTAATTTGCTTGACGGTTTTTTGATTTTCCGATTTTCTTAACCAATTTGTGATTTTTCGATTTTCTGACCAATTTCTGAATTTTCGATTTTCTTGACTAATTTCTGACTTTTAGATTTTCTTGACCAATTTCTGAATTTTCGATTTTCTTGAACGTTTTCTGACTTTACCGATTTAAATCACCAATTTCTGATTTTTTGACACCAATTTTTGATTTTTCGATTTTTTTGACCAATATCTGATTTTTCGATTTTTTGACTATTTGCTAATTTTTCTGACCATTTTCTTGACTCCTCTTTTCTTTGAGCCAGATCTCAATCGTCTTTAAATTCTCGTCTTCCTGCCTAATAAGCTAAAACATATGATAAATTATGACATGCGCAAACGAAACATAAACAAAAGATTTTTGATATAAACAAAGCCGATTCAATTATTTTATTAGAATTTCATAGAAAATTTCAATACAGAAAAATGAAGCCTTTTAAAAAACGGAAAATATTGATAGGTGATAAAAATTTTCACTCCCTTTCATTTAAAAAAAAATCAACATAATTCAAATTTTCCTAGAACCAGAGGACTTTGCTGAAAATCCTTATCTCAGTACAAAAATAATTGAAAATACAAAAAATATCGTATTCGCATATGAAATTCAATCCATTGAAGAAATCAAAAATTGGATCAAATCACTGATTAAAGACATGACACAAGGTCACATTGATCGACTGGACACTTGGAAGAAAATTATGTTGCATGTCTTTTATGTGAGGAAAAGTTTCACTCCCAAGGTACATTTTTTTTAAAATTTCAATTCAATACAAATTTAATTCAAAAAAAATTTCATATTCATTTACAGCTCCGATCAGATCCCCATTTAAACACTTTCCTAATCGAAAATTTAATATCAAAATATTTCACTTGCTTAGCGAGTCAACCTTTACATTGCAACTCCCATGAAATTGAACATTTTTTCCAAATCTTAATCTTATTTTTCTCTGATTCAATTGAGCAAATTCTTAATTTCATTTTATTTTGTGACATTTCAAACGAAATTTCAATTGAAATCCTTATCAATCTCATTACGAGAATGCAAATTAGTGATACCGATGAAATTCCGTCATATACAAGACTGATTCTGGTTACCCAGAAAATTATGTTCCTTCAAAAAAATAGCAGAAGAAGAAGTAATTTAATTGAATTTGATAAAATGATGTTGAAAGTTTTACCAGAACGAGTGCCAATTACATGTAATTTTGTTAAATTTAAGAGGATTTTGAATGAAATTTGTCCTGGATCTGATTTGACGAGGTATGACATGAAAATTAATAATAAAAATTAAAGCATACATTGTAATAAATACAATTTTTAGGGATTTATTGGCATCAGACTTCAAAATAGACCGAATAACGGAATTCAAGGAAATTTATAAAGAGTATTTTGAGCCAAGTAATGTGATTATAATTGAAGATGATGAAAAGAATGATCCCGATATAATTGTACGAAATTTATTTGTTGGTTCATTAAATTTATTTTTATGTTTCTATGCAATGAACCAACGCTGTGCAACATGAGCCGTGTACTAATCGTAATTGAAATAAAACTGAAGAATCTCTAGTGCATGAGTGGCATCTTTTATGGATGCTAAGCACTTTGATTAGTTTTTTTTTGCTTGTTTTTCTTTAAAGGTTTCATATAAAATTGGAAAAATTTATCAGAATCTCGTCGAATTTGGATTTAACATGCGGCTATGACTTGTCCTGTCCTGAAGCCATCAGTGAAAAAAGGACGTAAAATTCAAAATCAATCTCACAATTAAATGAACACAATGACAGAGATCACGTTAAAAATCCAAAAAAAAATGGAGCAACAAAAACCCAAAACTGAAGCGAATCCTGATGAAGCATAAATTTAAAAAAAAAAAAAAAATTAAAACTAAATAAAATTACAAACAAAATAAAAAATCTACTTTTAACTCATTTTGTTTTCATTTTTTAAAGACTGCAATTCTCTTCATTTTTTTTCTTGTTTTTTTTCTCTGTACATTGTGTTATCATTTAACATGAAATTAATTTTTCTTACATAAAATTTTTTTAAAGAAGAATAAAAACGATTTCATTTTTATTTTTTTTTTAATATCTATCATTTTTATTCTAAATTTTTTTTTTCATGATTACATTTCTCATAATAAGTAACTTTTATCAATTCAATCAATTTCTAGTGAGCAATTTATTTTCAAAATAGGAAATTTTACATAGTTTTCTTGTTCAAATTTAGTAGAAAAATGGGGTACTTTAAATGTATATATATTTTGTATAAACTTTAAATTTAATTTAATAATTGTAAAAAAAAACGTTAAATTGTATCAAAGGATTTTCAATAAATATTTCTTTTTCAATTTATTTTTGTAATTAGTTAAATTAAATGGGACTTTTTTAGAATATTATGTTCAGTTATCTGTGTTTTTTTCTATTTTATTTTCAATTATTTTTACTTATAACATTTTACATATTTTTTCGTTATTTTTTTTGTATTGAATTACAATTCACTGCACTATTTTTTTTTAATTTAATTCCCTATTGCAGATTTTTCATTTTCAAGTTAACAAAAAATTTAAATTAACAAAGAAATGTTTAAACATTAACAATTAATTTAATTTATTTAATATTTTTTTAAATTTTAACAGAGAATGACAAAAAGAAAACATTTAATAACAAAATTTGATGATATGAAAAATTATTATACTAGAATTTAAATTATTTTATTTTTTTTTTTTTAATTTAATTTACAAAATTTAATGAAATTTATTATTTATGTTAAAACTTCATTTCATTTCAATTTAATTTTATTTTTTTTTTCATTGTTTTATTTTATTCAAGAAAATGCAGTCTTTAAATGCACAAAATAAAGTAGATTTTCCATGTCGTGTGTAAATATCATTTGGACCGTATGTTTTCCCTGTAATTAAAGAGAGAGAGAAAGAGAATAGAAAACAAGTCAAATTTTTATTGTTAAATTAAATATTTTATGTAATAATTTTATTTATTTTTTTTTTAATAATATAAATGATGATAATAATAATAATAGTTATAACCTTAATTTTATATTAAAAAATATGTAATATAACATTTTTTTTATAAAGAAAAGGGAATTTTTTTGTAGGAATTTTAATGGAAAATTAAATAAACATTCAGGTGTCACATTAAATCTATTATAAATAAATTGGATACTTAATTGTTAAGAGTAAAACATAATTTTAACGTTTAAATGATAATATTTATCAGAAAAAAATACGCTATTGGGAGTAATTTGTTTGTCGGTCATTCTTACTTGTCAAACAGGTGAAATTTGACAATCACTGCGAAAGTTTGACAGTTATTGTTAACGTACAGAATTTTTGAAATTTGGATTTTTGTAAGTGTCAAATTTTGTGTGGAATTTTGACATTTCCATATGTACTGAAAATAAACGTCAATACGAAATTTTATTCTCTGAAATTTTCCTGTGAGTTTTTTGAGTTCAACACATAAATTTCGAGAGATATTTGACATGTCAATTAAATGTCATCTTCAATACGTAAATTGATCGGTGCTAACTGCTTATCTCCAAACAGTAAAAACTGTATGGCTTTTAAATGAATCATCTCATCTTTTAAGTCGTTTGACAAATCTGAATAAAGATTTCTCGTATACTCATCCAGTCTCTCATTTTCTAAACTCAAATACTTCCATAGAGAATTGAATTTGCTTGTTATTTTTTCATACTTTCATAACGTCAAGTTAATGGTTTCTATAATTTTGAAAATAAAATCAATTTTCATTCTTTCTCTTTCAGTTTCATATTAATTATAGAGAACTTTTTTTACGACGTCTTGTTAATAATTCCACATTGATTAGCAAATTTTGAACGACTCTAATGCGCTCCGATTAAATATCATCCCACTTTGATCTTAATTCATCTTCAAATACTTATCAATTTAAATTGATTTTTTCAAATTGGTCTGAAATGTCTATAATTTGACAGTTCATTTTCTATTTGTCAAAATTTCGCTTGCTTCACCTTTTTTGTGTTAGGTCGACTGCTCATACTTTATAATGGGCATAAACAGTTAAAATTTGATTTTCTTATATTAGTTAACGAAGATCAAGACGAAATCCATAGAACAGAATTTCATACTGAGGTTTGCACAGAAATGTCAAAATTTTGCAAGTAAAGTCTCCATAGGTCAGCAAGTAAAAGTTAGACAATCCATGATAACGTACAGGACTTTTGACATTTCCGTATCTGTAAAATGAACTGTCAATTTTTACTTGTTTATCTCTTTAGGCTCAAAAATTGGGCACTCTTGGCCAAAAATTAAAAAAAAAACCGTTAATATTTTTTCTATCGGTTCCATGTCGAAAAAGTCTCATATAAAATTTTAAGAAATTTTGAATGAACTGAATTCCATTGCAATGCGCTTTTCTAAGCCGTTCAGTGACACCGTTGTATCTCAAAATCATACGTATACAAAGGAAAATTAAGATAAATCAATTTAAACATGTTAAGTCGAATTTGTTCTCTGTTTGTGATGAAAAATTTCAATTTTTAATCAAATGAAACTCACAAACCGAGACTCAAATCAAAAATCCTAAGAAAATTCTATTTTTTTCGAGTAATCTAAATATTTTATTTTTTTTATACATAGACATCATAAACTATTTACAACAAACTACTTTTTTTCTTATTGTTTTTATGCGTTTTTAATTTGATTTTTCTTCTCTTTTTTTTTCATGTGTGTGTAATTTTATTGTGAAAATACATCGATAAAGTAGTTCAGTTAATTTTTTTATTTATTTTATTTTAAAATGTTCCGTTAAATTGCTTTCAAAAATCTATCGAAAAAATAAATATTCTGTTCACATTCACATATAATATTATTATTATTTTTTTATATATAAATATATATTTTTACTTTTCTTATAATAATATGTTAAATGGTGTTATCTCAAGGTCTTTAAAATCATGTTTTTCAATAAAAATTGGAAGAATAATGATCTCAGTTTAAATGGGGAGTTAAAATCTTTTGTATTAACCCTTTACCACCTGAAATTGAATCAAATTTATGTTTTTCCGAGCATTTTTGAATTGCATTGCATTAAATTTGTGAATAATTAAATAGAATCAAAACTTTTATGAAAAAAATCAAAAAAAAAAATCTAGATTAATTTAATTTTACGAAATAAAAATTTCCATGTAAGCGGCGCTGAGGGTGGTAAAGGGATAAAAGTTTTTTGCAATGAACAAAAAAATAAAATTAAAAAATATTTTTGGTTAACTTAAATTAAATGCGGGCAAAAATCAAAGTTAAATTTCAAATTTAATTACTATGCTAACTATTTTAATATTTTCATTAAGATTTAAAATCACTACAACGACGATTGTTTTTCAGTTTCATTTTATTTATTTTTTCTAATTTTTCGAATCAAAAAAGCTAACGTGCGAACTATTTTCAAGCAAAAAACGTTAATTTATTTTTTTATTTTCATTTTAAATTCTTCACAGTCTAATTTCTAAGGAAAATTTTTAAAATTTTATCATTTTAATATTATATTTTTTTTTTGTGTTTTTTTCTACGGATTTCACTCTGTTAATTCATCGTTGTAGAAAAATTACTTCAAAGCACTTTAAATTCTATCCGATGGGTAATATTTTGTAGGGTTTTTTATTTTATTTTAATTTTATTTTAAAATGATAAACGACAGCTAATAAGCACTTTCGATTTAAGGGAATAAAATTTTTGATATGAATTTTTTGCTACCCAACATAAAATTTCATGATAATATGCGTTGATATTAAAAAAAGAGAAATAAAAATATTAAATTAAAATAGCTGTAAGAGATTCTGTGTCACTTAAATGTAATAACCTAAGAATATCAGTGTGTTAGATGTACATTTATTGGTGTTTTTGTGTGTAAAGGAATGTAAAATAAAATAGGAATACAGTTACAGTGTATCATTTTGATTTGTAAATGGCTTGAAATGTAAAAAGAAATTGATTTCATCGAAATTATTAAAAATAAAAAGTTTAAATTTAAAATTTAGAATAAATATAGTAGCAAAAAGCTGCAAAAGTTACACCTGCAGCTAAAGTTATTAATATTGACCTGCGTTTCTTCGATGTCATGGCTGAATCTTCAATCTCCTTCTGTTTCCGTTTAATTTCACGAATTTTATCCTCCATATTTGTTTTGTTCTCTAAGCGTTTACGACGACGAATTTCATTTGTGTTGGGTGATGTTGATTGAGTACTATTTGAAAATTTTACGTTAAATATGAATTAAAATTCATTAAAAAATAAAAAATTACCTTTCATGGTCATTTGAATTTCCGTTAACTTCCTGGTTATTAAACGTTTCAGTATCTTTTTCAAGTTCATCCGCATCAAATTCACTTCCATCACGTGCATTATCATTTTCGTTATCTTCCTCCTCTGAAGTATTAATACTTCGAATTATCTCCTCTTCACCACTACTACTGTCATCGTCACTTGACGATTTTGGAATTTCGGGTAATGGACGATTCGCTAAATGGTTCTCGAGGTGTTGTTGTCCGCGTTGTTGTGATGCATCATTGTTGTTTGTTTTGGTTTGTGCAGCATTATTACTTGCTGCAAGGTCTTCCAATGAATTTATACCGTGGTGTGTGTGCAGTGATTGTGTTCGTGCTGGAATTACCGGTGGTTCATCAGTCTCTGAATGCAATAAGTCTTCATTCGAGATAAGTGGCTCGTCTTCGAGGGTTTGAAAGCGCTGTAAAAAAAATGTTTTGAAATTAATGTTCAATATCAAAGGTGTATGTCGCCTAGGGCAGGTCATAGCCAGTAGGCGGTGGCCGCGTTTGGCCAAATCCGCCATCCATAAACTGACAAGACGATTTTATTATACTTACATTTTCTTTCAGGTATTTCATTCCCTCCAATATTGCTTTATATGAAAAGTAGAGTTGATCTGGTGTCTGAATCAATCCCATTCGATATTTACGTAATTCTAATAGTATTTCTCTCACAGACACGTTATTCTCACCAAATTTATCAATCTGCAATAAAATTTAAATTAATTCATTAATTTTAAATTAAAACTCATAAAAGGAGACAACTTACAATAATTAAACAACAATCCACTAAGCAAAATGTCCCTGATCGTCCAATTCCGGCACTGCAATGCACAATTGCAGGACCCACATTCTCTTCTAACACACCAGCAACTCGAACACTTTGTAAGAACTGGAAATGAATTTATTTGAATCAATTTCAGTTACCATGTAAACAGGTGAAAGTTTGACAATTGTCTGATAAAAAAAATACCTTCAAAAATTCAATTGATGATGTTGGAATACCAAAATCTGGCCATTTTGTGTAGTGAAATTGAATTACTTCACGTGATTTTGTGGAATCAATATCGGTCATCCTTTGAAATCGAATTAACATGAAATTAATATTTAAAAAAAAAAAATAGATTCTTACTTGAACGTCCTTTTACAAAAATTCGAATAATTTTCACATTTCATGTACTCAACTGTCAATCCAACATCGGACATTGTCAACTTGTGATTCGGGCCAATTTTGTCTGGCCAATAAAGGTGGCACTTAATATGACGATCCTCAATTAGCTTGTTCAGCATTAATATTGCTTTTGAATTTTGTTCCCAGACCATGAGCCAAAAATGATTTACAGTTGTTGGAAGTGGGCCTTGACACAAAATATATTTACGATTTGCTCGATCACACTTTAAATTAAAATTAAAATAAAAAAAAATCAATAAAAATAATTTAATTTAAAAAGGTAAATTTCCCTTACTTTTACAATATTGGCATTGATGTAATCAAAATTCGTTTTCTGTAATTTCACTCGTGAATGGTCGTATGGCTGTACATCACCATACCGATTCAATCTAATATTTTTCTTTGAAACATCAACTGAAAAACCATTTTTGCGCGCTGTTGATAGTGCACTTGAACTGATTTCCTATGAAATTAACAAAAAAAAAAATTTAAAATGGAATTCTAAAATTTTTCAGTGAACAGGAAAAAAATAATCAATATTAAATGAAAGTGGCATGATTTGAAGATAACAGAAGTGATGAATTCCTCGGAATTTGGTAAACAATATGCACATAAATTTAAGAGTGAATGCTGTGTACGACACACATGCAAGAGAAAAAATCACAAAAGACCCTTTTCCTAGAAAAATGAATGAATGTTCTAAATAAAATATAAATTAAACACAATGACCGAGACAAATGTACACAATATACGTGTACGAAGTGTATACGATTTTGTGTGTAGGTTAGCATACACGTCGTACATCAACCATATTGCATGAACTAGCATTTTCCTTTCAATATCCAAAATGCCACTTGATCAACTTTTTTTTTCTAATCATTGAATTTTGAGAAAAACATCCAATCATTGTGATAAATTTCACTTCAAACATTTTCATTATAATTGATCTTGAAACATTTATCATAAATTACTTGGAAACTCATTACGATTCTTTGAAAAAAAATCTTTTTTCATAATCTGTGTATATGTGTAACAATTTTTTTTTTTGCACAAACCTGATAAACTCGATGCCAATTTCTGTTTTTCTCATATTCATTATACTCTTCCTCAATTGAATTTGACATTATTACTTAAATTTGTATACACTTGTTTGTAATTTTAGCAATGAAATTAACTTAAATACGTTTCAATTAAAACTAGAAAACGGACATAATTAAGTTTTTTTCCTGATTGCGTTATATGAAAAATATGGCTATTAAAATTTTGACACATAAACGTCATGTTTTGACATTTCTGTTTGTTTACAAAAAATCTTTATTTACGTTTTGTTTTTTATTTTTATAGAGGGGACTAAAGTGGTTATCCGTTAAATTAATTTTAATAAAATGGAAAAAATTCTTGAAATATTGGAATCAAACAGTGAAACACAGAAAATTTTGGATGATTGTGTGAAATATGGACTTGTAAACACATCCGAGGAAATGGTTAATCTGGAAATCGTCAAAGAAACAGATGAAAAATTGAAATTAGAAATGGCAATGGTGGAATGTGATGCCGAATTGACAAAACTTAAAAATGATATTGCGATTGAAGAAAAGGAAATTGAGATGCTGAAAAAGATATTGAGTGAACATAAAAGTGTGCAGCCAGATAAAAAGAGTCTGAAAATGATCGAAAAATTTGAAGAAAATCTCACTAAAATCTCGAATTCATCTGATATTGATTTAATGGAAATCATACGTAAAATTAAAATTATTGAGCAATAAAAATTCATTTAAAAAACTTAATTCTTTCATTTTAATTCAATTCTCCTGCGAAATCATACAAAAAAATGTAACGGTCAGATTTTGAAAAACCAAAACAATAACAAAACCCTATAAGCAATTACAGCTGTCAATATTTCGACAAAAATTGGAATAAATAATAATTTTATGTGAAATTTATGATCGAATTTTAAGAATTTATTGAAATTTCATTTTAAAATTTAATAATTTTAATGGAATCACGACTTAATTAAGGAAAAAGATTCAAAAATACTGAAATTCGAAATTAGGTTGCGTAGAATTAATTGTAACGTAACCAAATGTCACATTATTTTGACATATTGCGAAAAACACTTTCACAAAATTAAAACTAAATTTTTGCCACATTTTCTATTAAAAAAATCATACTAATCCCAATAATATTTAGCTGATTAAATCATGGGAAAGTCGAAGAAGAACAAGGGTGATCAAGTTGAAGCTGTCGAGAGGTAAAAACTTTCATGCCAATTCCTGATTTCATCAAATCCATGTGTTGTGATTTTGAAACAAGTTTTCCATATTCTCTTTTTATTGTCCTCATACTGATGTGTGTTTATTTTTAGTGAAACTATTGGCTCGACTGACATTGAAAAGCCCGTGAAAACAAAGACAGCTGATGTAACAAAAGCACCAAAACAAAAAGGAAAAGCTGCTGAAACGAAAAAAACTAATCGTAATAGTTCTGATGAGGAGGGTGATGAAGATGAAAGTGCGTTTATTGTTGCACCAAGTAAATCTGCCTTTGCATTACTTGATGTCGAGTCTGGGGGTGACAGTGAACCGGAAATTGTTGAACCTGTGGCACCACCCAAGAAAACAAAGAAACCGAAAAACCCCAAACCAGTTGAAGAGGAAGTGGAAACTGAAGTCCCAAAACCTACGTCAAAGAAGAGCAAAAAAAAGGAGAAAAAACCTCAAACTGAAGATGATGATGACTTAGATAGAATGATAGCTGAACTTAAATTAGAGTATAATGAGCCTGAGGAACCAGTTAAAGGAAGTAAAAAAGCTAATAAAAAACAGAAGGATAAAAAACCTGAAACAACCACGAATGTGACTGCTGAAAAGACTGAAAGTGCCCCTGCTCCAGCTCCTGAAACGAAGAAAAATAAAAAGAAAGAAACGAAAAATGAATCAAATGAAGATAAAGGCAAAGATCAGGAAGGAGCAGCTGATGGTAAAAAGAAAAAAGGTCCCAATAAAGCAATGGTTGCAATTATGCAAGAACGCCTTAAACTCCTGAAAGAAGAGGAGGAACGAGCCAAGGTATGATTTATCATAATTTTATCTTAAATTAATTTGCTCATTAATTTTGTTTTTCTGTATAGAAAGAAGAAGAGGAAAAATTGAAAGCCGAAGAAGAAGCTGAAAGGCAACGAGAAGAAAAGAAACGCTTAGAACTTGAAAAGAAGGAGAAAAAGAAGCAAAAGGAAAAGGAACGTAAAGAAAGATTAAAAGCTGAAGGAAAACTCTTATCAGAGAAACAAAAACGTGATAAAGCTCGAGCAGGTAATTTCACGATAAAATTTCAGAATTAATTTTTCTCAACAAATATTTCTCGCATTAGCTGCCATGATCGAGTCACTCAAAGCTCAAGGCCTAGACCTACCTGAAATTGGTGAAAAACGAACACGGCCTGGAACTCGTGTAAGGCCAAACAAACTTAAAAAATCGGAATCAGTTGAAAAAGAAACGCCCGAACAACAAACATCCGAAGAAAGGTCCGCAGAGGAATCCAAAGAAACGTCTGTTGAACCAGCAGTTAAAGAAGAAGTTGTAAAAGATTCATGGGATGCAGAATCTGAGTCTGAAGATGATTTTGTTAAAGTTGATGCTCCTTCAACTGAGAGTCCGGAACAAGTTGAAGGTGATGAAAGTGATGGATCTGAAGAGGACAGTGATTCGGGATCTGAAGAGGAAAGTGAAAGTGAAGAAGAGGTCGATGTCAAAGATGACAGACCTGTGGCAGAAATTATGCGAGAAAGGGCAATGAACAGGATCAGGGTAAATTTTTATTAAATTTCAATTACTAAAAACTTACTTTTGAAATTAAATTTATTTAATTTTTGATAGAAACGCGCAACCGAAGCAGAAAATGGAAGGACATTAGAAAACCTGAGAGCTGCTATTGTTTGTGTATTAGGCCATGTAGATACAGGTAAAACCAAAATTCTGGATAAACTTCGACGGACAAATGTACAAGACGGTGAAGCTGGTGGTATCACTCAGCAGATTGGGGCGACGAATGTCCCAATTGAAAATATAAAAGAACAAACGAAATTCATCCATGAGGTAACTTTTCTTATAAATGTTTACCCTTAACTGTGACTTCAGGTGCTTAACTTTTAGCTATGCGCTTCGTGTACACTACATAGGTTAGCGTTGGTTAATTTTTATTTTGTGTGAGTGTATACGTAGCGCATATCTAAAAGTTAAGTACCTGAAGCCGGCCTTAAAGAAATAATAATAATTTTTTACCTTAGTTTTCCAAAATGGAGTTCAAACTCCCCGGTTTATTGATAATCGACACACCCGGCCACGAATCTTTCAGTAATTTGCGTAGTCGAGGGTCTTCCTTATGTGATATTGCTATTTTAGTTGTTGATATTATGCACGGCTTAGAGCCCCAAACAATTGAGTCAATAAATTTACTTAAGCAACGCAAGACCCCATTTGTCGTTGCCCTCAACAAAATCGATCGTTTATATGACTGGCAAACATTTAACCGAAAAGATGTGCGAGATATTCTCAAATCACAAGCCACAAACACCCAACAAGAGTTCCAGAAACGTACAAATGAAATAATTGTCCAATTTGCTGAACAAGGCTTAAATGCAGCGTTATTTTATGAAAATCCCGATCCGAAAAGTTACATTTCACTTATACCAACAAGTGCGATAACGGGTGAAGGCATGGGAAATTTATTACTGTTAATCAACCAATTTTGCCAAGCACAATTATCAAAACGGTTGATGTACAGTGAGGAATTGCAAGCAACAGTTCTCGAAGTTAAGGCCATTGCCGGTCTCGGAACAACAATTGATGTCATTTTAGTGAATGGCCGATTACGAGAAGGACAGACAATGATATTGGCCGGCACAGAAGGACCAATTACGACACAAATTAAGGCTCTGTTGATGCCACAACCTATGAAGGAACTGAGAGTCAAAGTAATTTTTTTTTTAAATTGCATATAATTTAAAATTTTCAATGGAAATTCAATTAAATGTAATTTTCAGAACGCTTTCATCGAATACAAAGAAATTGTCGCAGCTCAAGGAGTGAAAATTGCAGCAAAAGAACTTGAAAAAGCAATTGCTGGACTTAATTTGCAAGTGGCCCAGAAACCTGATGAAGTCGAAATTTACAAGTAAAATGTTAATTTTCTCGCCATTTCAATTCAATTTAATTGTTTTTTTTTCATTTAAACAGAGAAATGGTAGCAAAAGATCTTCGAAGCGTTTTAAGTAGCATCAAATTAAGTGATCGTGGCGTTTTTGTGCAGGCCTCTACTTTAGGATCTCTTGAAGCTCTATTACAGTTCTTAAAGGACTCCAAAATTCCGGTAAGTCGCATTGAGTTTCGGGCAAAACTTTCTTCTAGGATTAATTCTTTGTGTAAAAGTGGATTCTTTTCATTTCGATAAAAAATTTTGAGTTTCATACAAAAATTTTACAGGAGAACCGGTTGAAAGTGTCGTATAACATCATAGAAATACGTACAGAAATCTTGTAAGAAGAATAATTTTCTTATTTTAATCAAAAATCCCAAATAATTGGACTCACATCTTAAGAAAAAATGATTCTGAAAATTTCATGAGTAATCCGATCAATGAATGAACTAGAAAATCTCAAAAAATGGGAATTTCCATAAAAAATTTTATTAAATCTTCTTAAATTCAAAAGAATTTCAAATTATCACAAGAAATGACCTTCATAAATTTCGTTCTTGGAACAATCTACGTCATTTGTACTAATTACTATTAAAAAGTTATGTGAAATTTTAATTTCAAGTCAAAATTTATGGACAAAAAAAACATTCCAAGTTTTTTGTATACAATTAAAAGAATACATAAGCAAACATTTTTTTGCTTCATTATTTATATCAATGATATATTAATTGTATGAATTTTTTTTGTAGTAGTTGTTGTTGTTGTTTCTTTTGCTTATATAAAAACTAATTTTCATTCATTGACTCATTTCATTCATTCATTTGCTGATATATACGTTTCATTCATAAAATCGATTCTGAATACTCTCATACTCACACAACCGTAACATGGCTATATAAATGAAAAAAATAATAATAATAATAATAAAAGCATCAAAAAACAACAAATAATAATAATTGGACATTCTGTACACAATTCATGGTATATCTAAGCGGCTTGAGGGTTAATTGGAATTTGACTTCAATGAAATGTGACTTTGGTTGATAAAATTTTGGTTTAGTTTGTAATTTTCTTAAAATGTTTGCTTTCAAATTGGTTTTTGCAGGGTAGTTTCACCATGTAAATTAATAAAATAAATTAAATTTGTGTCTCAATTTTTTTTTGCTGTTTCCATTTAAGTTTACATACATGTACGTGTGTACTTGCAATACGTAACTTGTGTGTGCATATATGGAGGTTATGTATAATGTAATCACACTATAATAAAATGTATAAAAACAACAGTCAATAGATGCTAAGTAGGCGGAATCGTTTCCGGTTTATACTCAAATAAACAGAAATATCTACTCTACATGCCTGACGTTATTATGAGTTTAAATATCTCTTCTACATTTATATATTTCTTTTGAAAAATTAAAAAAATGTTCATGTATTTTATTATTAAAAATAAAAAAGAGCCTTCTTCGTCTTATATGAATGCTAAAGTTATTTACGTGTGCCAACGTTTCAATTTTTACAGCCAAAAACATATTTAATTGAATATTCAAACTAAAAAAAAAACTAAAGTAAAAGAATTGAGTCTGTGTTATGAATACTCAATGAAAAAACTTTAATATGACAGTCACTTGAGTATTCAAAAAAAAAAAAATTTCAAAAATCAATTGATTACATCATGACAATAATAATTTATAATAATATGACAACGACACGACGACCGACGACAAAAAAAAATATTTAACAACAACAACAACAACAAAAATTTATACAACTATCAAACTAGACGGGGGGAAATTACATTCATTCATGAGTTTCAATTCAAATCAAATATTTTCTGATAGAAATACATTAAATTTTTATTTGAATGAAATTACTTAAAAAAAAAAGATGTAGAGAAATATTTTATAGCATTATTTATGGCATACATTAGAAGTAGGTAGGTTTTGCTTTTATGATTACATATTTTGTATTTTTTTCTATCATTTTTTTTTTATTTTAATGATAACTTTTTTTTTACTTGAAAGTGGCATTTGCTATTAAAAATTTAAGAAAAAAATGCGATTTTGGGACTTAACTGAAAATGTCCGTTAAATGACAACCAAAAACAATTCAAGCCATACCTTGAAAGGCCCGACTTGACCTGAATCGAGTTTTATGGAAAAATTTCAATGGTTTTGGGCTCAATATGTCTAAAAACACTACTTGAGGGTTTGAAATATAACAATCTGTCAAATTAGAAAGCTCTCGAGGCTTTTTCCGAAAATTATTTTGAAACATCTTTCAATTTTCATATCGTGGACATATTGTAATTTATAGATAGCCGTGATAACAGTCATTATGACAAAACCTTAAAAGAGAAACCCAAAAGCAAGAAAAACACATGAATATGGTGTTTAATTTGACATTCTCGCAACAAAGAGCTTGTCAAATAATATTTATTTTGTGAATCTATAGACACATGGATATACGAGTTTTGACGTTCCCGTATGAACATGTAAATCTTTAGAAACTTCAGGGAGTAAGCACGTAAAATTTGACAGTTCATTTCGTATAGATACACATACAGAAACTTCAAAACTTCTGTACTTAAATCGTGATTGTCAAACTTTCACCTGCTAATCTGGTTTCTTGCAAGAACTATTCAGAAACGTCAAATTTTTTTTAACAGTCATTGAAGTTTTCATGTGTTCTATAGAAACAGAGATTGTCAAAATAAAAAAATGACAGTTCAGCTTAGAGCCTTAGTAGATCAGCAGATGAAGTTTAACAATCTATGATAACGTACAAGATTTTTGACATTTCCGTAAGTGTATCTATACAAAATGAACTGTCAAATTTTACGAGCTTACCCCCTAAGATTATTAACATGCAAAATTTGACAATTGACTTTGTATGAAGTTTCTAAAGATTTACACGTTCATACGGGAACGTCAAAATTCGTATATCCATGTGTTTATAGATTCACAAAATAAATATTATTTGACAAGCTCTTTGTTGCGAGAATATCAAATTAAACACCATATTCATGTATTTTGCGCTTAAAACCCCATTCACACTTAACTTTCCCATTAAATGTTTCCCTTCATATAATTTTTTTTTTTGCTTTTCATTGAAAAAAAACACACATATATGTCCTACACACCATCCACACACGCGTACAGTCAATACGACCACGTATCAGTAAATATTTCATTCAAATACAAATATCTGCTTTAATCAATTGCAAACCCGTATTATTACTCAATGTATAGAAAGACGATGAAGAAAAAAAAATTCATTCATAATAATTGTATCTACACAAATGTTCGTATGATCGTACAGAATTTCACAGACAAACACATACGCAAAATATAATAAAAATATATACAAATACAAACAAAAAGTGTTTTAGTTAAAACGTTGTTATTTTATATTTTATTTTATAAAAGTCGTCTTTTTATTATTATTATTATTAATAAATATACAGATATGTATATGAAAGCAAAGCAAAAAAAAGAAAAATATTGCTGTGTTGTACAAAATTCAAAATGTTGTCGTCAAAAAAATTATACATATGTGTAGGACTTTAAATATGTGAGCCAACACAACATACTGTCTCGAGTGGAAGCTCGACACTAGACTTACAGAAAAAAAGTAAAAAATTTCACAAAAAATATTTAAATTTTTACTAGAAATGGTTGAAATTTAATTACCTTCGTATTTAAATGAAAATATGAGAGCGAATTTTTATACGATGAATAGAGGAAGAAGAATGATCTAGTCTAATATAAATTAATGATAAAATATAACATCAATATAAATACATCCTCTCCCACTATCCATACATTATATGAACACTTTTATATTTGCATCACAAGACGGACGACTTTGCTTCTTATAATTTTTTTTTTTTTAAATTCAAAAGAAATATAAATACAAGAAAAAAAAAACAAAATATGTACAATTCACAACACATGTGAATGAAGAATTTTTGCTTGATATTTAAAAAAAGCGCTGTTGTTGTTGTTGCTGTTTTTTGTCGTCGTCGTAATTTAAAAAAGAATATCTTCTCAAAAATAATATAATGAGAGAAACATCATCATCATCAAACATATATGTAAAAAAAAATGATATTTTGTGTACTAATTTGAAAAATATTTGAAGCATAACATTTCATGTAACATTTTGTTGTTCTATCTCATACTTTTTCACTGTGCAAAACACTTTTGGCGCTCCATATCAAAAAAAAGAAAAATAATAATAAAATAATAAAAAGTTTCCTGTTCATTGATGACAATAATAATGATGATCATGACGCAAAATCATCATAAAAATTACATGACTATAAATAGTTCTATTTATACATTTAATCAGTATTTTGGTCTCATTATTTATTATTATTATTATTTTAATTATAGTAACAATTTTCTGTTTTCATTTCATTTCATTCACAGTTTTTAAGATAATATGAAATTTCTTATTAAAATACACACATTGAGAGTAGTTTTAATATATATTTTATAGTAATCAAAATGAATTGTGTTATTATTCTTTATTTTTTATATTTTATTTTTTTTTTTGTGTGTATGATTGTATAACCCTCTTCCGGTCGAAGTATTGTGTTGTAAACCGGCCGTTATGTCAGCAAAAAAAATAAAATTACAATTGTCGTTATTTCATTTATATGAACATGGACGTACTCGTACACACATCATGTAGACAAAGAACTTATTATGATGGATTTTAAAATGAATTTTAGCACATGATATTCTTTTTTTTATTTTTTATATATTTGTAAAAAAAAATATATATATTGTTAAAGGAAATAAAAACAGGAATTTTTATTATGAATTCTTTTATAACGTCCTTTAGAATGAAGATGAATGACTTTTTTTACAATTTAAGAAAAAAATGAGCAGATTGCTTGAGTGAATGAATGAGATTCAATGAAATGAAATGAGATCCGGGTTTTGATTTGGTGAAATGTCTTCACAAATCTGAGTTGGATCAGATTAATAATGATGGAGTCCAATTTCAAGGGATTTCCAAGGTAGGAGAACTGAAAAGTACTCGCTTTCTATACGAACATAGTTTGAATCTTAATCCAAAAAAAGACCAAGATCATAAATTTTAGTACAAGGTAAAGCTAAAATGCAACAAATACCACTAACTCAATACAGAGGTCAAGCCATCGCTGATGAAAATGAAGGCAAGAAGAAGTAAACGACAGAAGTCGATATTGATTGAGAATCCGTACTAGGCATGAGCCATAATGGGAATCTTTAACTTAAATTAATTATATTTAAATAATAAGGCTAGGAAAAGAGAGAGTGCAAGCCAGTGAGAGATTGGCCATACGAGCATTCTGGCAAATGCCAAAAAAGCCGCAAAGGTCTTGTAAGAGCCTGTAAAAGTAAAGTTTAGCGTAAATTTCAAAGAAAATCATACAGAGTGCCAGGGTTGTTAAGAATTTTCAATCCACCCCTGTCCCAAGGAATCGAATCAATTGCCATCTTGTATCGATCACGACATTACTTATCATTAGAAATGAGAAGCGTCCTGTATTACTCCATGATACATTTATCAATTTACGTATATCGTAGACTTCTGGGAGCCCAGCAGCTGCAAGATGAAGATGAAGAAAATACTTTAAGCTGCAACTTTGCTGAACTTACCAAGTCAATATTTCATATATTAAGTGGCTAAAAATGGCAAAATACACAATTTTGAGCTCATTTTATGGTTTTAGAGTTAAAAAAATCAAATTTTTGTAAGTTCAAGGTAAAAGTGGCCTGAAGTAAAGTTGTAGAAATATTTCAATCTACAGATTTGCTGAACTGACCAAGTCGATATTCCATAGATTAAAAGGCCAAAAATGGCCAGCTACAAGAACAGCATTTAATGACAGAGTATTTTGAACAGCCTCGTTTCAATGGAAAATTTCATTGAAGCTTCTAATTTTTTGCCACACCAGCTAACCATAACTTTCTGATTTAAGAGAGTCCATAGACTTAAGAGAAAGACAAAAATACGAATACTTGCGTACTAAAATAACTCAAACATGATTCAATGACTTACAAGCTCTGGCTCCGGTATCATTTTGATACCCTATTAAACAAATAAAATTACTTTCAATTGAAAATTCATCAATATCTCTTATTTCTTTCTCTTTTTAGTACTCTGGCATCAGAATCGGTCCTGTTGTGAAAAAAGATGTGATGAAAGCGTCAATTATGCTGGAACATGATAGTCAGTGAGTATCCTCACACCCTCCCTCCCCTCATCCCCTCAATTTCGTTAACCTTGAAATTTTTTTGTAGATATGCCACAATTTTAGCGTTCGATGTAAAAGTTGAACGTGATGCCCAAGATTTGGCCGATCATTTAGGTGTGAAAATATTTCAAGCTGACATCATTTATCATTTGTTTGATAAATTTACTGCATACCGAGAGGAACTTAAACAACGTAAAAAGAATGAATTTAAGAGTATTGCCGTCTTTCCATGTAAATTAAAGGTATAATACAAAAATTATTCTTATTAATTTAAATGCAATCTCAAATCACATTTACTTAGATTTTACCTCAATTTATCTTCAATTCTCGTGATCCAATTGTGATGGGGGTCATTGTTGAAGCTGGAATCGTTAGAGAAGGGACTCCAATTTGTGTGCCTAGCAAAGATGTATGTATTGAAATTTCTTAGAAATTTAAAAAAAAAATAATAATCATAATTTTAATATGCAATACACAAATTATTCGATAAAATGAGACTTAATCAATATTCATTGCTCGCTTAAACAAAACAAGGAAATTAGTTTCCTGTGTAGAACAGAGCGTGCTCTTCCAATACAAGACACATTTCTATATAAGTGACAAACAAATAACAAATAAAGTGACGACTAAATAATAAATAAATAAAATAATAATTAATATTTTTTGAATGCAATCATAAATTTATTGTATGATAGAAATTCGAGACGATAAAATGAAATATTTTTTTTAAAAAGTGATCAAAAGATGATAATTATTATTTGATTGATTGTTTCTTTCCTTTCTTTGGATGAATTCAATTTCAGTTTGTCGATATTGGTGTCGTCACCTCGATAGAATGTAACCATAAACAGATTGAATCGGCCAGAAAAGGACAAGAAGTCTGTATTAAAATCGAATCTACGGGAGACGCTCCAAAAATGTATGGACGACATTTTGATGAAACAGATATGTTAGTTAGTAAGGTAAGAACAAAAACAAAATGACGTAATTGACGTCCAGTAAAACAAATTCAAGCTTGACAAGAGCTTCCTTTCAATCATTGAAATATGTTTTGATGTCTAAATAAATTACTATGAACATAACTCTGGCACCAAATTTAATGCGCAAAAAACTACAAGACAATCCATTTCATTGATTTCATTTTTTTCTTTCCTTTCAGATTTCACGTCAAAGCATTGATGCATGCAAGGATTACTTCCGTGATGAACTTCTCAAATCAGATTGGGCTCTCATGGTTGAATTGAAGAAGACTTTTGAAATTTTGTAGTTTCATATTCAATTTTTTTTTTGATGATGTGAGCATATAAAAAAAATAAATCAGCCACAGCTGAAATTTTAAATTAAAATACAAAAAAAAACTTCACCTCTCAAATTCCATCATAAAATATTCAGAAAATTTAAATTATTACGA
The DNA here is from genome assembly GCA_900002565.1 of Culicoides sonorensis. Taxonomy (NCBI): domain Eukaryota; kingdom Metazoa; phylum Arthropoda; class Insecta; order Diptera; family Ceratopogonidae; genus Culicoides; species Culicoides sonorensis. The sequence goes on along the minus strand of LN483352.1, from coordinate 2,617,845 downwards.
TAATGACATGCCTTTTTTTCTTCATTCAGAGAACAACAAAAAATATTCAACATTCTTTTCTATTCATCATCATCTATCAAAAAGAATATTATTCATCAAAACACATGGCAACTATATTCCATTCCATTCAATTCAATTCAATTCATTCATAAAAAAATATTATTCGTAATGTCTTTCCTAATCAAGGAATAACCGGAAATCAATACAAACACGAATCAATGTACACACTGTGTGTGTGTGTGTGTGTAGCTGTAAGTACAGTGTGAGCGGAAACTATTTTTTTTTATTTTTTACTCATTCAATCAATGTTGCATTGGCATGGCATCATACTACGTGTTACGTCGTTTCGTTATGTATGCTTTTTATAATTTGTGTAAAAAATTGTTTATTATTATTATTTTATTTGTTCAAAAAATGAGACATTTAAAAAATATGTACAAAAAAAACGACATTTAAAAAATTATGAATGTAACAAATTCATATAACATAAGTCGAATAACATAAGTCATATCATAAGTCAATTTGCTTTTTAAATGAATATTGTACAGAAATATTTACTATTAATACACATATGTCAACATATATGAGATCATTGCTGTAATGCGAATGTACAACAAAAAATTATAAAATATTCTTCCAAATGATTGTGCAAAAAAAAATTGAATCGTTTTTGAGTATTTAAGGAATTTCAATTTTGTTTGCTGGATGTGATCTGAGTAGTTTCCGTTTGCACTCTTGGAAATGAAAAAATACTCACATCTTCCTAAACAGAAATAGAAATAAATTCCTAAAAACTAAACTTCTGAGCAGCACAGTATAAATGCATGATTGGTTCCAATATTGACTACTGCAGTACAATCCTGTTTCTAAATAAAAAAGAAGAAATAAGGACATTGCCAAAAATCCAAAACAAAGCATTCAAGAAATGACGACATGTTAGAGGAAACAAAACTTTTGAATGTATGGCAACGTATATGTTATAATGTATTAAAAATGATCCACAAGGCAACCAAATCAGTATTACCAAATTATCTTTCTGTAAATATTGAGCGTGAAAGTGATGCCCAACCATATAGATTAAGGAATAACCACCATTTAAGACCCTTACCAGATTTGGAAATAAAATCCGGGCACTCATCTGTCCGGTTGTGTGTCTATCGGTCTGTGACAACTTGTCTCATGACCCACTTCTAAGGACAACTTAGACACTATTGACTTTTTTGACCCTAAGTCTTAGGTTTGGCAAAACTCGACAGAGAGAGTCAGTTTTATTGTAATTTTTATTACTAGGAAACAGATCATTAGGGACTGAGACTAAAGGTCCTTTAGATTTCCAAATTGAGTTCATAACCAAGCTATTTCTTGAAAGTACTTACAGGCTATCACTTCGTCACTCTACGATATCCAAAGCTCGATAGCTGAGAATTGAAAATACTCTCTCAACATTTTTTGCAATGGAACAACTTTTCATCATGCTTTTAAATTGGGTTCAAAAATCGGGTCACAGAGCCCAATCATTATCAAAAACCGGTATAATATTGAAACAACCTAAATTCTTTCATAGAATAATCATCCCTATACTAAGACATTCCCTAGGCAATTCTATGAATTTTAACAGATACTTTTTTTTTCAACGAGCTCAGTCCCATCGAATTGCACTTCTCATGATCATCCAAAAGTTAGAATTTAATCATAAGCACACTTTCCCATATAAATACGTTATGATCTCACAGTTATAATAAAACAACAACAACAAAAAAAAATAAAATATTCACAACGTCATTCAATTTCCTTTTCAAAATAAAAAGAAAAATTATTAAAAGTGTCGGTATTCGTTTAATTTTGACATCAAAATTCTATTGAGAATTCAACTCTTGATTTTAAAGTACTTCGGAAATAAAATATGTTTTTTTTTCCTTTTAATAATAATAATAAAAATATTTTTAAAGAAACTCATGAATAATATCATAAGATACCAAAAAAAGTATATACGATTAATATCTATCTATTACCTAATATATTAAAACGGATATCCGGTAATTTTGGCGCAAATCTTGTTAATATTCATATGGAGTATTAATATTTTTTATTTTTTTTTTACATATTAAAAATATGTGTCGTCGTCGTTATGTGTCCTACACACAAATATCTGTATTATAATCTGATTTCTACTGCAATCCAAATACATCTTATTTATTATTATTATTATTTTCATAGTCCAACAAAAAAATTATATTATATGTTGAATCAACTCGCTTCTTTTATCAGGTCATCGTTGATTTTTTTTTATTTTCTATACAATTATTATTATTATTAATATGCTAATACCGGATATATGCCACATTGGAACAAGATGAACATAATTGTAATGAAATAAAAAAAAATCACACACACACACATAATGAGTAACATACAAACACAAAGATACACAAGTTTTTACATTGAAACCGACACACTACACCGACATCACGACACGACACAGTAGTATGAAGTTTATAGTGAAGAGATGCCTTTTAGATTTTAATATTATTTAAAATAAAAAAAAAAACATCATTCAATGATGTTATATAGAGAGATACACATATTTTGTATTTAAAGCGATGATATTCCATAATAATATGTAGAATATATTATTATTATTATTATTACAGAGGAGCGGATACAAAATTTTATGTATATTATAAAATGTACTTTAGTTAGAATTGGTTGTGAATAATATTATAGATGTTTGAGTTATAGAGTACAGTTAAAAACGACAGAAATATTATAATAATAATGTGTATTAATTTAAAACTAACATATATTGTGCAACCGAGACTCGCCACATATCACACACATAAATCGTATTGCAAAATTAAGTTATTAAGGATGATCATGGTGTTATGATGTACATATCAAACAACCTTTTCGCTTTTTTTTTCTTGAAATATTTAAAATCAAGATCATTTTTGTTATTTTGACCGATTTTTTTATGAGTCTGATTCCGGTCGTGGCTTTCTCTCACTGGAAATGGGCTCGATTCTAGGTGTCATTTAAAGCCGGTTATTTTGATGAAATCTTGACGATAGCAATATCATGAGGGATTTGTGATCATCCCAGCAACAAAAGTCTCTTAAGGGATTGATCAATTTCTAACTGATCATATTTAGTGATATTAAATAAATGAAGCTAATCAATTAAGTTAAAGTATTGATTCTAAATCTCAGTGAGTCAATCAAATACGCTACAAGAGGAAAAAAAAGAATAGAAGCAAGGTCTGACAAATTTTATCCACATCAATGAACAAAGACGAGACCGTAGAAAGAGAAACACGATTTGTGAGGATTTAAACAATTTCTTTTGCATTAGCAAGGAGGGTAATCACCTGATTGTTCAGGACGACGAAATCCAGCCCTGAAAGACCAAACCAAAACTTGGTATATGAAAAAGCCTAGAAATGTTCCCAAATTCATAGAAGTCTAGGCAAGTTGTCTGGATTAAGTAGAAACTTTTTAACTTTTCTCACAAATACATTTGTGTTTGTTATTTTTCCAAGTTCAAGAGGTAGTTGATTAAAGTAATGTGGACCTATAAATGACATTTGTCTTTTACCAGCATTTGTAAAAACTTTCTTTTTCTTAAGTTTGAAGTTTTCTCTCAGATAAGCTCTACCTTCATTACATGACAAAGCTTGCAGGAGATGAACGTCACTTACTAGATTGCCGATGATCACCTTCAGTGAACTTTTTCCATCTTCCTCTACAGTGCTGAAAACTGATCTTAAAGTCATCTTGAAATTCTTTGATGAATTGTACTGCTTCAATAAGGACTAAGGATGGCAGGATGTCTGAGCAATGGGCATCGGTGCACTCTAATTGGAAAAAAGGTTTTCAAGGCTCGGTTTATTTTTAACTGTGATCTTCCGAGGAAAAAACTGGAGAAAAACCTCAATCAAAAATTGCATTGAAAATTAACTTCAAAAGACCATTTAGTTTAAAAATTTAGCCAAGAAAAATCAATTTAACTTGCCAATCAATTTAATATCATCATAAAAGTATTTTTCAAAGATGTGTCTGGATGTTATTTATTCTAAATTGGACTCATATCGTTCTTCATTAAAAGATATCATTTCATTATTGAATGATCAATAAAATTAATTATTTGATAACCTCATTAAGTCTAAATGCTTTATAATATCAAATAAACAACTGATAATTTAATCCTTTTAACCTCACAGTTAAAGCACGAATTTGTCATGGTCCCACACATACCGTAATTTTAAATGGGTTAAGATTTTTTTTTCGTTAATATGAGTTATAGTTGTTTTGAAAAATAAGATGAAATAAGATCATTTTTATAACAATAAACAAATGCGGCTATTTTTTAAAGTTAAAGCACATCATCATCAATTTTTTTAGTAAACAAGACTTTAGACAAGAGCACAATTTTCACTTTTGCTTCTTATATTTCAATGCCATAATAATAATCATAATCGAAATCATTTATTATTTTTTGTCTCACAAAATTCAATGTTTATCAATGTTTTTGTTTTTTTTTATTTTTTAATTTAGCAAAAACAAATTATTATGATGAAACTAGGATAAGATCCCATTTCAATGTTTTATTTAGATCAAAAGCAGATAAAAACATTAAAATATAAACAAAAATATTCGGTGTCTTATCAAATATGATTAAATTAAGTGTATATTTAATGGTAAACAGGTGAGTTTTATGAGTAAACAGGCGAAATTGATATCTGATTTTGATCATTCATTGAAAAAGTGATATGATGAGTGGAAGATATGAGAAACGGAAATTGTTATCAAGGAATTGTATTTGTCTAGTCATGATTAGTGATGTATTTTGATATGAAATGAAAATTTTACAAGTTTGAAATCGAAAGCATAACTCAGTAGACTGAAGTTATCAACAACCTGATCAACGACCTTGGCAGTCTCGGAGAGAGGTCCACAGAAATTTTTTTAGGAAAGTCTAAAAACCGACAAAAATCACAAAAATGGCCACCAGCGCCATCTGGTTGGTCCAAATGGAAAACCCCGGTTTGAACGGCCCTCTAACTATCTGTATCCTCATCAACGACTTGTTCCTTGGAAAATTTTTCAGAAAAGTCTAAAAAATAACCAAAATCTGGCGCTGAGAGCTGATTTCGTTGCCTAGAAAGTTGGAGATCAGAACTCTCAGGTTAATTTATCTAAGATAATCTTCATCGCCCACTATTTACGAGAAAACGAAGCGAAATTGTAGGCCAACCGAATGATCATTAATCAATTCAGTCAAAAGCGAGTAACCCACCAGCAATCATTACTTAATTTAGCTCATTACCAAACGATGTGAGGTCCAAGTACTACAATAAGCCCAATTGTGGCTTCAGTAGGAAAAATTGGTCACCCCCGATGAGAGGTTCAGTTCGGGGTTGTAAGTTGACTGTCTATGAAACTTAACAATATCAAATCAAGTAATCATAGAGTTTTTTTCACATTTAAATGTACTTTCAGGTCAAAACACGATCAACCTCATGCCAAACACAAATCCATGCATGGAAGCAGCTGTATTTTTTTGATTTACATTTCAACCCCATTCACAAAAAAAAGAATGCCATTGAAGTAATGCGACACAACATTTGAACAACTACCATCTGTCATTTAAGCAAATTCTCAGTACACCAGATTTAAATTTCGTTATCCGGTCTTTTTATTTTTTTTTTCATATTTTTACACACATTTAATAGTGAAAAAAAATAAAATCATCATAATAAAACGAGTATCAAGAAGAAGAAATCAATTGAATTGAATCTCAAATGGAATTTAATTTAATTTAATATAATTTAAATAGGTATCATTTAATAGTGGGCCATTGAACGTTGTGTGTGTTGCGTTGTCGTCGCAACATATTCAGTGGAATTACTAATAAGAAAGAAAGTGTTATTATTGGTTTTTTTTAATACTCGTTTTATTTTTTTTTCTTACATTATCATTATCATTAAAAGTCTTCGGTCTCTTGTAGTAAGTAGTGTAAATTTTTATAAAATATGTATAACATTCATGAGATAAGCGTCGATAACCGCTTCTTGTATTGATAATCAAGGAAAAAAATATGTGTGTGTAAATATAAATTTATATGTTTTTTTTTAATATTTTAATACTAATTATGTACATATGTCTTTTAAAAAAAATATTAAAATTATTAGTACAAATATTGCCAGCGTGCCTCTTCGCTTTTAAAGACTTGAATATATGAAGGAAAAAAAAATTAAATTATATTTCAAGTGCTATATTTAAAGAGATATCTATATAACTTATGGTATTTTTATACGTATAAATTTTTTTTTCTGAATGAAAATATAAAAACGGGCCACATATTGGCCGGAAATAAAAGTATATCTATATTACGCATGTACTCATAGATATGAATGAATATAATTTTGTACGTAAATTTGTGTCGATTGAGTGTCTCTCTGTATCTATGGAGGTACGATGTGTGCTTGTTTTATATTTTTTGTATTTTTATATGAATGACTGTGATTAAAATACGTAGACGTAGTTATTTTTGCTCACGTTTAAGATAGTGTTGTTGTAACTGTTTGAACCTTTTTATAAAATAAAATAATAATAATAATAAGATGAAAACATACAAACTTGAATCAATACCTGATATACTAGATTTAATTCATATATACTTTAAGTGAAGGCATTATATTATTTTCTGCCTCTCTACAACACAACTCAGTCTGTCTTTAGTATAAAGTCAATATTTTATGAATGAAACTAATTCATAGATTTTTTTTATTCATTTGCTGTTACATTTAGTTGTATGAGGGGTTATATAACGACATCATTGATTTTATGGTTCAAAATTCTATTTTTGGAATTAAAAAAACTTTTAGCAATATTTGACATGTACAAAAAATTAGAGAATTCAACTTATTCCTCAAATTTCCATCAATTAGATTATAATTTCAGGAGTGGCATGTTTGTGTAAGAAGTAAAAATACTCCACATAGCTGACATGTGGTCTGTTGTTTAAACACCTAAACTAAAATATAAAAAAAAACAACAACAACAAAAATTACAGTAATATATAAAAATTTGAATGAATGATAATCAAAAGGCACATTTGGTTGTAAGTTCCACTACGCCCACTGAGCCCACCAAAAAAAAACAGTGTACGTGTACACTATTCAATGAAATGTAAAAAAAAATTTACTCCATTCATTATATCTGTTTCATTCATAAAAACCTTCAGATCTTGAACGATAGTGTCGCCACCGTAATATAAAAACCTGATTTTCTTCTCTCATATAAATATGGGTATATAAATGGAATAATATAGGCATATACAAACACACACAATTTTAATTCATAAAATGTTTTCAACCAACACACCAGGGCACACATACAATTACAGTAAATTATATAAATGTGTGTAAGATAAGTGAGCATGTGCAGTACAATGTGTGTTGGATGAAAACTTATGAATGTAACAGCAATTTTATTTTTTGTTCATCAGAGAAATCTGTTTTGATTGAAATTGGGTATGAATTTGATACAATTAATTCTAGACTCTTCTGACCTAAAATGAAAATAGCATTTAATATTCGTAAGTTTTTCGAAAATAAACCTATAAAATGAGGTAAAATTCAGATAAGATGCATTGTCCTAAGAAGGATTTTTGCCTGGCGCTTACTGGACGTTTCAGTTCTTGAAAAAAAGTTGGTATGTAGCCTAGCCTGAGTTGCGTTTTAAGTAAATAAAACTAAGGTCTTCCAATGACAATTTTTATCATGAAAGGGATCAATGTTATCTAAAAGCTCTAAAATAAACCCATTTTAAATCTTTAGACGTAAATTTAAAAAATTATTGATGCAAAGCTTTAAAGCTATCATAAAATACAAATCAAAAACTTGACTCACCAGGTCATTTAAGGATATTCATAGTTACATTGCATGTCATAGATACCCAGTTGAATTCAAGTAACTGAAAACAAGCTGCAACTATTTTGTCTGACAAAAAAAAACTTAAGTACTATTGAAGCTGGTTTGGCGTATACTATCAGGCATTTCAGTTTTGATCAAATGAGATGTCTAAAGTAGTCTCCAAATAAGAACTCAGTTTTGATAGTATTGCTAACAATAGGAATCCCATCTTCATGAACTAGGTCCACCTCATGTTACATCAAGACTTCTATGATATAAAAATGTACTTCCATTCAAAAGTCACAATGAACTTCTAACCAGACAATACGTCGTCAATTGCGCTTGGGGTGTTCACCAGCACAATCATCAAAGAATCAGTTGACATCTACTTGACAAAAGTAAAGGAGATCCTCCACATCAGATAAACATCATCAATGAGGTATACAAAGACACATCTTACACACAATATCAGTACCTGCATGGCAGTCATCATCAGATGAGACTGCCTTCGATGAACCAAGATCTTGTAACTCCATGACCACAAACAGCTATATGAATAGAATTGACCCATCAATTGATGATACTTGCCCACCTGCGACGGAACACCTCATGATGTGGCACATCTTTTCGAGTGTCCTAGACAGCCAATAGCACTTGGATCAGGGATTTATGATTAAAACCATTACAAGTAGCTGCCTACCTGCAATTAGAACGGAATTTGACAAAAATATTATACATTTTGTCTCTCAAGACCTTTCATGCACACGTTCAAGTTGGTGCAAAGTTTCTAAGGTCGCATACTGAATAAATATTGATAATTTATGGCACTTTAGATAATCTTACAATATTTGTATTGATAGTGACTTTGACAAGTCGTCAAAATATCTTCAAAAACCTGCTTTACCTCTCTATCTCTCTTCTCAAGTACTGAAAAATAAAATTAATTCTTTTTTAAATGACAAAATAACGCTAATTCAGAAAATCCACTCTTTTTTATGAATAAACAATCTACAGAATGAAAATTGTCGGCCTGAAAGTCGTCCCCTGTCTGTTTCACGTCGCATACCATACCCATTTAGATCTCTCTCGCACACACAATCCACATACACACATATAAGGAATACCTACGCGCTCATGTTGTTGTCCATATGGAGGGCACAAGTAAGCAAGCAAAAAAAAAACAAGCTCAACTACATTTAAAAAAGTATTTCATAGTCTCTCTATAAATATGCGTGTATGGATCGTGATTCAAGAAGAGGATAGCGCTATACAAAATAGTAAACCGAACGAAATGATTCAAAAATTTAATACAGCAGTCGTTGTCAGTCTTTTGCTTTGAACGGACACTTTTTTAGTGCACGGATTTCATATTTTTATTACACATATAAATAAATATCAAAAAAAAGCCATACACACATACATAAAATTAAAATATATACGAATATATATGAAGAAATAAAAAAAAAACATATATATATATATACATATATATTTAAGTATATATTTATATATATATTATAAGAGTGGAACATACACTGGCTAAATATATACTAAAAAATAAAATTAAAATTAAAAAAAAAATACATGACGAAGTGGAATACAAAACGATTTATATTTTATATTCATATGCAAAATATAATAATTTAAAGTAAATTAATACAAAATAAAATTAACTTTTAAACACTTCAAGCAACATCAATAAATTTGGTGGTGAAAAGTTATTGAATTGAAAAGAAAAGTCAAAATAAAAAGCATCTATCCAACATCAAATATTTTTTATATTCCAAATATAATATAAAATTAAAAAGAAAAAGAATAAAAAAAACAAGTGACGTTGTTGATCTAACATATTACTAACACATGTATATAAATAAAACATATATTCGAACCAATACCAATTCGATAATAATAATATAATAAATATACAAATATTAAAGTGAAGGAAAAATTATTAATCTGCAGAGGTTAACCAAGTTCGCTATATGAACCAGCACAGAAGCAGCTCGCAGTGAAATATTTTTAATTTAAAGAAAAAAAAAATCATAATAAAATATTAAATTAAATCATATGTAAAATAAAATAATCATCGTCATCATCATCATTGACACACAGCCGCTTATAATCAAATTTTATATTGAAATTTAACGTGAACGAAAATTAAAATTCTGGAAGGAAAAATCAAATTAAAAAATAAATAAAAAGTATTACTAAAATAAAGTGTTAAATTAAAAATATTCCAAAATGAACATCAAATATTTTGTCTTGAACTCATGAATGAAATGAAATGAAAATAAAAATTGCAGATTAGACAAAAAAAAATAAAATAAATAACTTAACACACATGTAAAAAATCAAAAAAATAAGCAAAGACAAATACAGTTGCAAATTCAAATTCAACAAAGTAAAAAAAAACGAGATAAAAGAAATATTTATATTTTAATTTTTAATGAAAAATTTAAAAAGAAAAAATTAAATAAATCTGGTAGACAGTATTGTGCAACAATATACAATTATTAAGACAAAACACTCACATTATATATATAATTTTTTCGTATAAGGCCATCATCATCTTCAAATGTAAACAAAATAACTTTGAAATTTGTTCAATTGATAAGTAAAAGTGTGCTATAACATAAAATTAAATATACTCAAATTTAAAATGTAATAACAAGCTTTGGTGGCAAAAAAAATTTATATAAATATTGCAAAAAAAAATTGAAACAAGAACAGCGAGGAATCATTTTTGGATTAGAATACATAAAATTATTGTCGTTGTGACAAAATAAAATGTAAGGATATGACTTTTTTTTGATTATTTTAAATGATATTTAAATTTAAGGAAATTTTTCGATTGACCAAAATAGGACTCATCGAGACCGTTTTGGAACCTTACTGTCATGTATCTGGCAATCCTTAATTATTAAGAGTATAAAAGAAACGTCATTCGTCTCACATTCGTCTCTTTTTGATATTGGCTATAGGCAAGTACACAACACTTACCCAATGTATGGAGGAATTAAAATTCAAGCTTTTCATGATGATGATCATTTAATGAGAATTTCTTACCTCAGCCACTTTTGTTTTGGACTGTTACGTGGGTCCTCGCAATCTTTTGAGCATATTGATACAAAAAATCTCAGAATTGTTCTTCAAATTGATGTGAAATTAAGTGAAACGTCATCTAAATGATCATTCGGTACCACAATTTGTATATGGTGATTTAACCTGAATTGGACGAACGTGGCATATAAGACACATCTTTGCATGAAAATCTTAAATATTAAGGTCCAAAGTCATACGAAAAACATTGTTCCTGTCTATGCGAGCTTTCAGAAAAGCCAATTCAATTTTTCAATTCAGATTTTTGCGCAATTCGGGTTAATGTGGACTTTTTTTTTATTACTCAGGCACTTGAGAGAGGCACTTGAGGTATTTCATGAAATTAAATTGAAACTTTAATTGCCAAATATCCATCATTGAGCTTCCCATTCAAGTGAATCAGTTCTGATTGAAAAGTATGAGATTTCGAAGTGCGAATATTGACTTCAATTTTCATAGCAGAATCCACTTAATATCCCAAAAAGACTAATGTTAGTTCCACTTCACCAAAAAATATCATATTTTAACCATAATGATGTTCAGAGTGATGCCAAATTTCATAAAAAATGGTTCTATGAATCTTAAAATTTGATCACTATTCATAAAAAGGACCGGCAAAAAATTTAAAGACACCGGCTGCGATACTAATATGATTGGATGACGTGTCCTGTCAACTGTCTATTTTTGACTGAGTGGATGAGGGTAAATTTCAAGCTTATCGTTCATGACATGAAAAAGAGAACTTAAGCTCATGCTTAGATTAGGGGCTGTAGAACTTACTTGCATTAACCAAGTTCAGGCGATATGATTTTAGATGGTTACTCGAATTTCGTGTCATGATGTCAAGTTTTAATGGCATTTTAGTAGCAGTTGGGTCGAACTTCCTCCTCAGAATAACTTCCAAAACAGTTTATAGGAAGTTACCCGAGTATTCTTGAAAATCCTTGAAAAAAGTTCGATAATAATCTGCAGATTGACCTATTCCTTTAAATTCTGATCTATAGCTTAAAGATAACCTCAATACGAACACAATACAATTTCTGGCCACGGTGGATGCCTTTTCATATCAAAACTCATCACAATAGTACTGACTGAGACTAAGATCATGCCTTTGCGAAACGTAACATAACTTTACCTTACCCCAAATTGACAGTAACGTTTTGGTCACAGATCACAGTTTTATTCGTAAATTTAAATTTCCTGCCCAAGTCGAGTTAAGGGATCAAAATTTTTCAATGAAATTCCGATGAATTTCATGAAATTAGAAAAATAAAAAATCTCACGGGAATTCATTGACCACTTTTTATTGTCGTCCTATCCTTAAATGACTCATATAATTAGTAAATCATCCCATTAATGTTATAAATTAAACGTGTTTTACTTTCCCTTGATGATTTCATGTTCCCATAATAGGATCAAATCACCTTCCAATTCCAAATTTACTTTTTTTTCAATGAACTATCTAATATTAAATGTAATGTTAAATGTATTACACAAAAATTACTTAATTTCAATTATTTCATAAACGTCATATGGTAAGGTGAATATTTTCATTTTTTTTTTCAATTTGCATAAATGTAGTTCATTTTTTTATTCAAGTATTTACTTACTTGACATTTTTTGTCCACATGTTCAAAGGAATATGATATTTATTTTGTCATTTCAGTTAAGGAAAATTTTGAAAATTGTATTTTTAGACAGGAAATTGTAGGAAAATTACATGTAAAATAATATTTTTTTTATTTTCATGTTAAGGTAGCTAGTTTCAAATCAAAGGAACAAAAAAATTCCATTCGGAAAATTTCCATGAAAATAAAAACCTTACTAAAAAAAGGACATTGACCCAAAATTGTATCCATTTTAATGAACATTAATGTCGGAAATTGCTCTAAATTAGTTGTAATCATTGAACAAATTATATCAAAAGAGCAAAAAAATGCATAATTACATTGAGGAAAATTACCCAATGATTCAATTCTAGGTCTAGGAAAGGAAAAAAAAAGGTTTTGTAAATGGGATGCCTTAATTGTTGTCTCGAGTGGCGTGTCAATATGAGTTACATAAAAATTAAGCCTAAACGGCTAAATTCCATTCATTGAAAAGTCACGCTTTAACTCTTTACGACTCACTGGCAGGGCGGATTGAAAATTATTAACGGCCCTGGCATTCTGTATGATTTGCTTTAAAATTTACGCTTTACTTAACTTTTACAAGACGATCGACTGCGGCCTTTCTGGCATTTGCCAACAGACTACTGCTGACTGGCAGCTTTAACCGATTTTTCATGAAAATGAAAATGTTTGATGATTTTTAATCCATTTATCGCCCCTACTAACAATTATAAGTTTAGAGCAAAACTTTGTTCTAGGATTTCTTCTTTTCGATGAAAATTTTGAGATTCATACAAAAATTTTACGAGAGAGCCGGTTGAAAGTGTATAATATCACAGAAATACGTACAGAAATCTTGTACGAAGAGGAAAAAATTGCTAGACTTTTCATTTTATTTTTGCTACTAATTTTGCTATTTTAATCGAAAAATTCCAAAAAACTTTCCCGAAATTTTTTAAACATTTGTAATTATAAATATAAAAATTTGAAAAAAAAACATTAAGAACTTCTAAGAGAAAATCAGCTCAAAAGTTATTGGTCGAAAAATAAACCATCGTCGCTTAATGGGTTAAAAAAACTTCTGGTTGTAATAAGCTGAATTTGATTAAAATCCACTCGAGGAGGGTCCTAGGCTCGTTTGTGGATCTGAATGTTAGCTTTTTTTGGTGGGGCCATTCTATGAGAACGAAATAAAAAGTAACTTACGTTTTGCCTAATAAGTGCCTTATGACTAACATTACGAGGGCCTTATGTAGAACTTACAAGTAACTTACGGTTAACATTACAAATACCTTACAATCAAAAAAAATTCTTTAAGATGTGAAACGCGATCATAGAGTTCAAATCAAACAGACACCCATATTCTAGTTAAAAATAGTCTTAAAATGAATTTCCTTCAATTTAACAAAACTAAAAGTCGTGGCCTTTTCCAGTCTTAGCCAGAATGCCATCATGACCCCTACTGCCTTTGATGGAATCTTTCTAAAATTAGGGTCCAAATGCTAATTTAATAAAAAAAAAATCCAAAATTTTGTGAAATTTGAGTTCCCATCACCTCATTTTATACTCACAAAAGTTCCATTATAGAATTCCATCATTTTAAATGTAACTCAAAGTGCTAATTTTCATTTTCACTTCACAAGATTTTTGCATTTTCAATGAATTTCAGTTTAATGCTCGTCAAAAAATTCTTGACACATAATTTCAATTTAAATCTTTTTTCTAATGAAATCGTTACTTTTACTATTTACGTAAAACCCCCCTTTTTACAACGTCAATTGATGAAACAGAAATTTTTTTTTTACTGTAATTCAAAAATTTAATTTTAAACATACGCGCAAAAATCTTTTTGGATTCTGATAGAAAACACCTTCAAATATATTATTAGTATTATTAGTTTATATTTAAAAATGTAATGTAATGTATGTCATAGTGACCACGAGACGCTTCTTTTAATCCAGAAATTGTGTAAAAATAGAATGATTGGTTTTTTTTTTTTAAGTTAAATGTCAATAATAATTGTGTATACATTAAAAATGGAAAACCATAAGCAAAAAAAAAAAATGAAATGAAATTAATAATGAAAAAAAAAATTACACAAAAAAAACACACTGAGGAGAATTAAGCTTATGTATAATGTACAAATACCGGCGGAAATATCATTCATATACACACTCTGAAAATCTAAATTCATTCATAAAAAAAAATATAACACTCACATACACTTATTATTATTATTAATATTACTTTTTTTAGTGAATTGAACACAGAGCGCTTGTATATTGCGACATGAGTTTCTCATTCTTGAATAACGTTCATGTTTTTTTTACTTCATTTCAATGTATACACACATATTTTATTTTTGTTCAATGAATCTAGGCGTAGGTTTTTTCGCTTGTGTATAATAATATTCAAGCAATAAAATATTGAGCATGAATGAGAATGATCGCAGAATAAAATATTCCACGCACCTTTAAATTTTATATATAATTTTTTTTTTTTTTTTGATATACATTTATATTAAAATTAAAATAAAAAAAAAATTTAATATTAAAATGAGAATGAAAAAAAACTGTTTTGTGATTTTTTATTTAAGGTATTTTGCGTTTTTTTTGTTGCTTTACTTGTATTATAATAGACTGAGACTCAATAAAATGAAGCTTTATATGAAAAAAAAAACAAATTCTAAAACATGTTTTTTTAAAGTGATATGTTGAATGAACTTAGAACTGATTCACAACAAATATTTATTATTATTATCGCTTATCATGAGTTTATGTAACGAATTAAAAAAGAAAAAAAAAAGTTCATCAATGATTTTGATTATATTCAAAGTATAAATGTATGTATATGAAAATTTATAAAACTCAGACATACCTGAGTTGGACTTAAAATTGATTCGATTGAAATTATGTGATGATGTTTACTTAAATTAAAAAAAAAACACACATTTACTGCATTTTGTAGACCAACTGGAGAGGTTTCGTGTGTAATCAAATAATGTGCATGTTCGTTGAAATAAATTTATATTTAAAGTAATCAAAAAAAAAAACATTGAACATAATTTGAGATAAGAAAAGGCAAATTGAGTTGAATTTCATTGACGATTTGAGGGGTTTTAGTGCAATTCTCATTGAATTGGAATTAAATTGGGAGTATTGTGGGCACTCATGCTGTCAGTCCGGGCATATCTGACAATTAAAAAATGGCTGACTTTTTCAAAATATCTTTGTAACTCTCACAAAAGCACGAAAACTCGTGACAAAACCGAAAGTTGCGGAAAAAACCCGCAGAAGTTTTTTAAAATGGTAAAAAATTGACCACAATAGGACTTTTTGAGACCGTGGTGGTGCCCTTGTAAAGCTTGAATGGTCAAATAACTTAACACAGCCGATTAATATAAAATGCCAGCCTCCTAAAATTTGTGAGAGTGGTTCAAAATGGCCGCCTCAACCAAGACGGACAATCTGTAATCCAAAAACGAACTTTAACCTTGAAAAAAAACTCAAAAACGATAAAACTGACTTTTGAAGTTTTATTTCCGTCTGAGCGTTTTACATAGAAATGCGCTCTTGCAAATCATTTACGATCAAGTTCAACATTTTTCTGTTTTTGTCACATCATAAATGGAAGTTTAGTGTTTTGTCTCAGCGATTTTTAAGGCCATTTGATCAAAACGGTCTTGAATTATTCGTTTTCTTGAATTTTTCAGTGATTTAAGGAACATTTTCATATAAGCCACATGTTAATGCGCGATACTGATCCTGAAATAAACCTTTTTCTGCTTTAAAAGTCTCAATTTAAGTTGAAACACATTGAAATTTGCCATTCATTTTATGAGACACCCATTTAAAGGTCCATACTTTCAATCGAATGAAATTTCTTGTTTTTTCCGTTAATTTTCTCAATAAAATTTCCTTTAATCGATTTAATTGATTCGATTTGAGCAATTGAGCTCTTTGAATACAACAGTGTAGCAATAATTTTTTTTTTATTATTTTTATTTTCTTAATGAAAGAGCAAAAACGAAACACGTGTAACATCAATTAAAGGATATATAAAAATTTTTGTATTCCGACTACGTTTTTATATAAATTCAACCTACGTAAAGAAGAAAAAAAAACCATAAAAAATGTACTTTCTATCATTTAAAATATATATTTTTATACATATATAAAGTAAAATATAAAATACAGAAGAGAGAAATATGTGTAGATTTTTTGATATGCATACGTCTAGAAATTGACGTAATAATATTACACTTAAAAGACAGGACAACACAAAAATTTCTCTTGAAAATATTTTTACGTTCAAAATAGTTGTGTGCTAATATTATTTTTTGTATATTAAAAGGGTATTAAAAAATATTTTGTTTGTTTTTTTGTATTGTTTCAGATCAATGTGCACGAAGATAAAAATTATGGAAATTGAAAAGCTGGAAAAACTTACAAAATTTTAGTGTAGACTACATGGATCGCAATAATGGAGGCGATCCCAAGGTGCCACCGAGGCCTCCTAAATCAATTGTTCGTGTTCATCGTCCAAGGGCACCAGATCCGCAAATAATGACTGACAATTTGCCTCCCCAATTATCACCAAAGCCAAGTCACTTACGTGGAATAAATATCAACAACAATAATAATAATAATAATATTACAACAACAACAACAAGAACATCAAATAGTAATCGTTTAAGTGAAAATAGTCCGAGAATAGGACGGACCTCATTTTCACCAATTGTTAATGTAAATAGTAGCAGTAACACAATTAATAATAATAATAATAATAACTTAAGTAGTAGCAGAAGTCCTAGACCACTTAGTGTTTCACCGACACTGTCCACGACATTTACGCGAAGGAGATCCCCAAATCCCCTTCCACCAACACCCATTCAAACGGTGTCACAATCGGTTCAAAACTCAGAGATTCAACTAAGTACAGGTGCAACACCTGTGGTCACGCTGGCGCAACCAAGGCCAGAAAACGAACGACTCACAAATGAGTATGTTGACACACCATTTAGTAACAATTTACAAGTGCATTCTAGTGCAATTCCAAGAGGAGGAATAGGAGGAGCTTCAATTATCCAGTCATCTACTCATTTGACGACGACGCCAATTAATGGAGTGAATCAAACGAATCGAATATTAGGAAGTAATAATAATAATAATAATATAAATGTGTCTGAACGGAATTTAAGGCCACTTCCAAAACAACAAACTGGCACACATAATAATAGTAAAATATCATCAATAGAGTCTAGTAATGTCAATGTTAATGTCATTAGTCCACATAGCACACCAGAAATATCTTCCGTGAATTTTTCATCAAATGTAATTATCAAACAGCCAGTCTCGTCCTTTACAAAAGGTGAAACATGTAATAATACGCTTTCTGAGGCATCCTCATTGCATCATCAGTCCCATGACACAACAGGAAATTCCATAATTTGTCCAAAATGTGACAAGTGTCGATGTGAAGAGTGCCAACGTCCAAGGCAGTTGCCCTCAAAATGGATTTGTGGCAACACATGTCTGTGTAGTTCGGAAACCCTCATTGATTATACGTCATGTTTGTGTTGTGTCAAAGCCCTGTACTATCATTGTTCCAAAGACCACGAAATGGAATCTGAAAATGAGACAATTGTTTGTGCAGATAATCCGTGTTCGTGTGCGCCATATAATTTATTTACACGATGGGCATGTTTAGGCATTCTAACATTCCCATTACCCTGCTTACTTTGTTATTGGCCCATGCGTGGCTGTGTCAATTTATGTGCTAAATGTTATGCCAAATATTCACGACATGGATGTCAATGTTCGGCAAATACTCACAAAAATGTACGGAGTTTGAAGGGCCTTAGACAGGAAAAAGAACTGCTTGATTCAAGTTCAGATTATTAAATATTATTAACACACACATACACACACACACACACACAAAACACATATAAATAAAAATATATTTTAAAGTTATATAAAAAGAAGAAAAATTGATAAGAATAAAATAATGAGTATAAAATAATAATATTTTAATAAAAAAAATATAAAATTAATAAAAAAAAAGATAATAATGTATACAGTTAGAGCATTATGTTATATTAACACTATTTATTTAAAAAAAAAATAAAATAAACAAGAAAAAAAAACAAAACAAAAAATTATGCTAATAATAATAACTATTTATATATAAAATATAACAAATAAAAATAATAAATAATAATAATAAAGATACTAGAAGAAAAAAATAACATAACCAAAGACTGCGGTAAAAAGATCATTACTAAATTAAGTCTATTCATTAAACTGTAATAAATTTTTACTATTGTATGCGTACTTTTTCGTTAGCTATGTTTATATTTAAAAATTAAATGAACATGAAAAAATTTAAAAAATTATTAATAAGGGTAATTTTACGATCAAATACTTACTTAAACAAATAAAATAAATGGAAAAACAACAAAAATGAAACAAAAATTATGAATAAAATTAATTTTATTAAAAAAAAATTGAAACTACTGGAAATTATTAACTTTTTTGTCGTATATACATAAAAAAAAAAAACTAAATTAAAATTAAAGAAAAAAAAATATATAAACAGAAGTACCTATGCTAAGTCTGAATGAAATAAATAATTAAATTAAAAAAAATGAAAATGAAAATTATGAAGAAAAATTACCTATAGTCACCCTTAATATGTCATTTAAAAATAAAAATAAAATAAAAATAATTAATTAAAAAAAAATATACATAAAAAATCGAAAATAAAGATTGTTTCCTTTAAAATATATTTAAATGATGTCATGATGAATTATGATATGCAATGCATTTTTTGAATTGGGTCCTTGATTCATTTTGATTCTGTCCTAAAGTTTTCTGTTTTTACTGATTCATTGAAAATTCCACGCCCTTGTATAAATTTTTCCAGGATTTTTTCCCTGTTCAATGGAATTTGATGAATTCTCTTAAATTAATGTCAATTAGGCTCACTTTGAGACATGTCTCTGTGATTTTCTGACACTATTTAAGAAGGAAACGACTCGAAGTTTCTGTTGAATTGAAGAATTAAAATTAAATGACTTTCCTTGAAAGACATCAATTTCTTTTTTGCTCTTTTATGTAGATTGAAATTCATTTTTGGCCTGTAATTGCTGCAATCGTAGATTCAATTGAATTTGACATGAATAAGGATGAAAATTAGTTCCGAGTCATTAAAAAAAGCTTCCAAAAAGAAGAGGTCTAATTGGAATCCTCATGACTCAAGGCGTGGAGAAGCATAGTCATAAAGCAATTCATGGAGCCGAAGCCTAGCATGCGAGCTTAACATCATAAATCGAACATTTACCTTGCCATCTTTCGTGACCCTCTGGCATGATTTGGCAAAAATTAAAAAAAAAAAGATTGTTTCTGTATAAAATGGTAATGCAGACGAAAAGAGACCGCAATTCAGATAGCTCGCCCTGAGTTAATCACAAAAAATTTGAACTGAATCGAAAAATTCCTCAAAAAAATTTGTCATGCCTCATTTTTAATATTTCCTAACAACAGAGCCATCTATCGCTCGTTATCGAAACAAATTATTTGAATTGGGACAAATACTTATTTCCGTTAATATTTTATTATATTTTTTGAAAAATGCCTTTTCAGTATCTAAAGAATTTGCCATCAATTTTAGTGGTCCAAGGAAGGCTCCACCGCGGTCCCTGCGGGTCCTATTGTGGATAAATTAATTTAATTCATGTGCTTAATTACGGCCACAAAGATATCAAATAAAACAAAAACATTTTTAAAGGCTTTAAAAAGCTAAAATATTTTTCTTTTTATTAAAATTAATAAAATATGCATTTTTTATTTGTTCATTAAAAGATAAACGATTTCCATCTATGATCCTCAGTCACACAATTTTTTTTTATAAATATTCATAAGGCAAAAGCGATTTAATTTTAATTTTTTTTATACATAGCTAGAATCTTTTAAAATCCTTTCTAAATACAAAAATTAAAAAAAATAAAAAATTTTGATCTCACATAAAAAGAAGATAAAAAATTAAAACATAAAAGCAATTTTTTTTTATTATTATTTATAATTGTTGTAAATTAAAATAAAATTAATTATTAATTTAAACGATGAATGCTGACGATTATGATGCTGATTATTTTTTTCTCTATTTAAATTGTTTTTTCTTTTATTTTATTTTATTTTAAGTGTAAAGTGAGTAAAAATTGTAAATTATTACAAAAGTTTGTCAGCAGGCACAATTTTTCTTGGACGTTCCATTATCATGACCATCTATTGCAAAGCCATCTCCTTCAGTTTCATGTGAATTCATTACTTTATCGTTAGCTAATATCTGGGAAAATTTGAAATTCAAAATTATTTTTTTTTTAATTAATGTTTAGATCAAATGAACTCACTTTATTTACAAGAGCTTTAGCTGCGTCATCTATATTAATATTTTCCTTAGCCGAGGTTTCAAACCATCCGGAAAATCCATTTTCTTTACAGTACTCATCTAATTTGGCTGGTGTTGTGACGATTCCTTGTTTTGGTTGATCGCACTGTAATAAAATTGAATTGAACTCTTATTAAATGCAATAAAGTAAAATTAAAAAAAATTACCTTATTCGCTAATAAAATACACGGAATCGAACTACCATCGGGCAATTGAACTTTTGAATCAAGATCTTGTTTCCATTTAATGACTGCATCAAATGTGGATGTTCTGGTTACATCAAACACAATAAACGCTCCCACTGCTTCTTTATAATACACACGTGTCATATTACCAAAACGTTCTTGACCTGTAATTTACAGTTAAAAAAAAAGAATTATTTTCATTTCAATTTGATGTCGTTATTGAAATAAGCTGTGTTGAAATTTCCTATGAATTAAAATGTTCAAAAAAGTTCCATTGAATTTTTAAGACAACGCTTTACATTTATTTGTACAGTGACTTTTAGCTTATTTTTGATTGATTTGATAAAATGAGAGTATTTTGGGCTATCGCCAAGTTCGTCCGTGCGTCTGTGTCAACAAAATGGCCAACTTTTCAAAAACTGTGGAATTTTTAATAACCGTAGAAACTCACGGAAAATCGTGGAATTTCGTAAATTATATAAAACTGCGGGATTTTCAAAAACTGCGGAAACTTTCATATTCGCGGAAAATCGAAGCATTTTTTAACATGGCGGGAATTTTCAAAATCGTCGAAAAATAGACGAATTTGATGAAAAAGCCAAAATTAAAAATTTTTCCATTTTTTAAAAAAATTGAGTCATTTTACAAAATTATTTTAAATTCTCGAGATTGGGAGATTTTCCAAGAAAAACAGTGGGAAAAGAAAAGAGATTACGAACCGAACAAAATGAGAGATTTTAAGAGAATTTGTTTAAAGCGACAACTTAAAATTTGAGAGAGGTTTTAATAGTTTCCAATCGTCCAAAACTACGAAAAAAACGAACTTGATAAAAAACGAAATAAAATGAAAAAAATTTTAAGGGAAATTTTAAAGCAACGCCTTTAAAATTCAAAGTAGCTTTTCTAAATTTCATATGAAATTTCAACATGGTATGAAATAACAAAAAAAAATGCTAATTTACCTGCAATATCCCATAATTGTAATCGAATGATTGTATTTGGATCCCAATTAAGGACTTTAAGTGCAAAATCAACTCCTATCGTAGCCCGATAATTCTGACTGAAAAATTGATGGACGTAACGTTTGATAACTGATGTTTTTCCGGTTCCTGTTGAAATTGAATTAAGTCAATTAATTTTAAATCAAAGTGACATTAATTAACTTACCCAACTCGCCTATTACCAAAATTTTATATAGATGTTCCTTTTTTTCTGATGACATAGTTAAATTTGTCTAAATTGAATAAAAAATTAAAATAAAAAACATGATCATTATAATTAAATGTGTAGGAAATTAGGCAAAAAAGGACACCAAATGAAGCGCGTTATACTTTTTTTTCAATTGTAATCCATAGTTAACAAGAATTGAATTATTCTCTTGTAAATCACTTTTAAGTAAGTATCGACCTGAATCAATTTGTATGGCTTCTTATATGTCAAATACCTCAAAGTAAATTCAATTTCATCTATGGCAACAAAATAATGGTTAGCTTACATAATTATTTTCAGTGGTTTGAATATCAGAAAAAAAATACGACCGTAAATCTAATTAATGTAGAAATTATGTCAAAATAATTATTTATACACCAATCAGTTTGCTATATTTAGCGTATGAGTTAAGATTTTCATGTCTTACCACACCACTTTGTGTTCCTTGTTGACCTTCGGGTTGTGATTCTGCCATGCTAAGTGGATTCAATGAATAATCAATGCTATAAGATTCACTCAGGACACTACTGGGTGGTCCAAAGGTTTCCTTTTCTTCAGTTTCTAGTGTGGGTTGTGGAATGTATTTGATTTTCCTTCGAGAATTCTCACTCAAAGGTGGACTTTGTGACTCCGAGCTTATTGAACTGATTTCCTCTAACGAAGCCGGATTTTTACTGCTATCAATTGAAACGGATTCCGTGATATGTGTAATGTTGGAAATTCCTGTGGGGGTTTGTGGAGGTCTCACTGGGGTTCCAATGCGGAAACTAATCTCACCCGTTTTATTTATCGTCACTTCACCGCTGCCTTCCAACGTTTCAGGTTCATTCAAGTCATTTGATTTTGAGATACTCAATTGTTTCTGATAGGGTGTTTGGGCTTCTTGGACATGTACACTTGTGGATAAGCCAGAGTCACTTGATTCCTGGACAGGACTTTTCTTTGAATGCTTTTTATTACTTTTATTATTATTATTTTGATTGATATTTGCCAATTGTTCTTCACTACGCTTCATAGAAGCTTCGTTTAAGTCAGTTACAGTAAATATTTTTTCACTTGTCAACTCGGATAAACTCTCTTCACGGTCTTTTTTAATGAATTCCTTGTATTCTTCCGGTGATAGCTGGAGACTTGTTGTAATGGATTCCTCTAATGATTCCTCACTTTCTTTACTCGGTGATGTTTTAAGGATTGTCGTTACTTCTTGGTCTGAAATTTCATATGGGACAACAGGTGCCAATACCGTAGGCGTAATATCATGAACACTTCGACTTATATTGAGTTTGTTAATTAACTTGGATTTTAATGATTCCTTTTTATTTTTATTATTATTTGTATTTTTTGAATTATTTTTATCACCAAGATAAAATTTCTGTTCCTGTCCCGATGACTGCTCGTCACGATCTGCAACACTTTGTGTATAATTTTCATTAGAAACTGTTGGTTCATTTGTAATTGTTGATGGAACTTGATCCCTTTTTGTCATAGTCGTTGAAATCGTACTAATTGGTTTAGACATATCACCTTTCAACGGTATACGATATGACATGAGTGGTGATGGTGGGGGTGATGGAAGTTGTATTTCTTCATTTGTTACTTTTTTTTGTTTCTCTTTCAGTTTCTCATTGACTGCATTTGAACTAGTTTTGTCTGAAGCCATACTAGATTCCTCTACTGCACTCACATTGTAACGAAATTCCTCAAATGGATTTTGTGTTCGTCTATCACTTTCATAGAATCGCTTTAGATTTTCAATTTTTTTACCTGAAATTGTTATTTTTAATTCTTGTTTACCGGAACTACTTGCACTACTTGACTTCCTTTCACTTTGATCTGTAGCCGAACTTTCTTCGATACTACGCTCAGCGACTGGTAACAAACTACCCTCAGATAAATTTAAATTCTCAACTAATTCACGTTTTGTACTCATCGGAGTAGTACTCGAACTGGTAGTTGACGTATCTTCATCAGGCTCCATCTCTTTCGGTCCAACTTTTTGTCCTTTTTTACTGAATGTCAATTTCCTTACAATTTGAGTAGTGCGTGACGTTTTCTTCGGAATTTTTGACTCCTTTTTACCACTCGATTTCGTTTCACTTTTCTTTGTCTCACTTTTACTTTCACTTGAACTGACATTTAACAAAGCATCAACCATCTCTGGACTGGCAGGTGCGTAACTCAAAACTTCTGGACTCGTCTTGAATCGTTTCGGAATTAATTTTCTCGGTCTAAATGACTTTAATTTACTCAAACCCTTAGATTTTTTTTCAGACGATCCCGAACCAGTTTGATTAGGGGACACTGGTGATGGTGTTCGTGTCGTTGTTTGGTCTGACGCCGTTACACTGACAGCTGATGAAACTGAATAAAATACTTCATCAGCTGAATCTTCTGTCTCGGATTTTTTCATGATAACGGTTTTTTTTCTCTTTTTATTTTTATTAGATTATGATAATAATTCAAATTTTTTATATCATAACTCCTCACTATCTTTTATTTACAGAACATAAAAAAAAAGAAAATATTTATTTAACAGTTTTATATTTTTTTTTTACATTCAAAACTACTTTGTAACGATTTAAAAGTGAATTTCAAGGCGGGAAATTAATTTTTTTGCAACTAACTTCTTCTGTAGCTAATGAAGAAATGAGCAAGTCATAAATTTTCTGTGTGGTGCGCAATCACACACAAAGACCTTACTTGTAATTAAATATTATTTATATAGATCGGAATTAAAATGAAAAAAAAAATAATATAATAATATTAAATATACCTATAAAATGAAATGTTTTCAAGTTGGTGTATGATCTGATACTGCTTACGATGCGATTACCTAACTATTGTGTGTGTGCGTTGTCACACAGTACTGCACACGAGACATCTCCTTTTATTTTTACTCTACTTTTGTTTTTTTTTATTATTTTCTTGAAAATCACCGGATATAAATGACATGTAAAAGGTTAATGAATGAAAAGATCTTTGATCTGGACATGGTTTTAAAGGAATTTATTTTTATCAATTTTAAAACAAATTTCAATCGGTTTAAGATTTTTTTTCTATTTACTTGAAAGTCAATGTAGTGAAACTTAAGATCAGTTCTACGTACATGACGATTCACCACAATTGAAATTTAATAAGTAAAGTTGTCATTTTTCATCATTTCCTAAGATGAATTTTTGGGAAAAGTAATCTTGAATCATTAATGTAAGCGCATTTTAATCCTACGAATAACGAAAAGTTTCTATGAACTTTTAAGGCGTTTAAAATTTCCCTTAAAATGCCCCCTTTTAGACATCGAAGGAAATTTCACCGCTGTGACGTAGTGTCCACTTTTGAATACAAGTATTGAAGCTTTTCAAGTTTTTTCGGGTTCACGAGGGTCTGACTGACGAACAACTGGACTCAATGTCGTCTTTCTTCATGTAATTCACAAAAAATGACATATATCACATATCCATAATAAAACCACCATTGGCACGGCGTAGTTTGTCTCCGATGATGTTGCCTTGATTGGTATTTTCAATTACTAATATCATAATTTTTTTACTTGTTTTTACCTTCAATTTCAAAGTAAATCATCCAGATGAAAATCAATGTCAGCTGTATCATTTTCCTAATTCAAATATGCGTTTGTTTTCAAGATCAAGAAAAAAATGTCCCTGAAATTTCTTTAATCAACCGACTTAAATTAAGAAAACAGAATGGAATTTATGATGTCATAAATTTAAGTTTGTTTTGAAAGTACTAATCTAGAAGCTGAAAAGGTCAAAAATTTATGAGAAGGAAGTTGAATATCAAACATCAACTTTTGTAGGTTGATATTTTATTTCACCATTTAAGTATGTGACTTTTATGTTATGTGCTGATTTTTGTAATTCAAAGGATGTGATTTCACATATTTTTGTTGCAGAATTGCAATTTTTGACCCATTCAAGCCTGTACTTTGAAATTTAATGAAAAAAGGCAGAACCTGACCTACTTTGAAACTTTAGGACTTGCGTAGACTTCACTTGTAATTCCTTAGTTCTACGTTTTTAAGGCGTCGCCTTATATTTTTAGATTTACGATAGACCCAGTGGACTTATTGGGTCCAGTCGCCCACAAGGATCACTCAGCAGAAGGACTTTTATGTATACCCGGTAAAATTTGAGCATATTATCCAAACTCGAAAAACATGAATTAATTTTCATACCCGGGACTGGATTCGACCCCCGTTAGATACGGACTGAAAAAAGGGGATATTTTAAGGGAAATTTTAATAAATCATCGTATATCATCCCTCTTGCTCTTAATGGGTTATTAAAATCCGGTCTAGAAATAATTGCCAAGCCTCTATCTCGGAATAATCAAAATTATTCACATTAAATTTCATTCACATCAGATTCTCTGTCATGTAATTATGTTTTTGAATTTTTTTCATTGTGAATGTCTAATTTTATTGCATCATTGACTTCTGATTCTCAGTGCCGTGACATGTCCTCAAACGGACTTATCATGATGACCTGTATCAAATCTCACTTCAGAGGATCGAATTCCCCCAATTTTCCAATTGATACCAAAACGCATAAAAACCATCTTGACATTTTCAGACTCTAAAAGTTCAAACCATTAAACCTAATCACAGATCCATAGAAATTGGGACTCCGTCTATGTCTGATAATGTTCAATTAAAACGAATGAATGAAATTAAAATAATAATAATTATTATTAAAAAAATTTCTTATCACTCATTCCACGTATTTTGATGATCCAATTTAATTGATGGTCATCATTTGTATTCAACGAAATATTTTTTTTAATTTTATTCAGAAATTTTGATTCAAATTCAATTCAAAATAATCAAAATTCCAAGATTTTGGTGGTTTTTCAACTTCATTTGGTGTAAAAGTGCCTTTAAAATTAATACTTTAAAATTTTTCACTTACACTTTTAATTTTTTTTTAATTTTAATGATATTTTTTTGCTCGATTTACTAATTTTATAATGTCAAATAAACAGATTCAATAATAATTTATCACTTGTACAAACACTGATTCAGCAATTTTAACTTTTAATCTACACAATTGGAGCACCTTAATCTAAATCGTCATAGACGATTGCAATTATTTTATTTTGATTCAATCAAAATTAATTTTAAATGTAAAAATATTTCCTTATCCGGAATTTTTTCCTTTTATTTATTTACTGGATTCTGATTCTGTGATTCTGTTTTCATGAGAGCACCGCACTCACTGTCGTTTGCTTGAATAATTTTTTATTTAAAATATTTTTTTACATGCACATTTTTTTTATTTTATTATTTATATACAAAACATATATCAACAGTAGTGCTTCTTCATCATAATAATAAGTAAATATTGTTTCTTATCTCTTTGAAATTTTTTTTATATAATTTTTTTACTTCTTATTTACTTTCTTACTCCAATTTCAATGATTTATGGAAAATAACACAGTCTTTAAAAAAATTTTAAATTAAAATATGAAATTGAATATTCTCCTTAATAATTTTAATAAAAAAATAAGATTAAAACTATCACTGTCTCTTAAAAATGATAAAAGTTATACAAAAATTTCTTATATTTTACTCAACATGTTGATTCATCAACATTTTGTGACAACTGTTACTTTTTTTTGATGATGATTTCACGAATACACACAAACACAATTTCAGAATTATTATCTTTGAAAAAATGATTACATTTCTATATATTTCAACATCATCGTCATCATCATCATCATTATACTACTACTGAACACTGATATTGATAAGACTCTGTCAATTTTGTAGGTGAGCAAAAGTTTTGTTTTTCTATTTATTAAAAATTGTAAATAAATAAATTGATGGGTTGTTATTGGAAACTTTTACTGTGATAAAATTTTGTGTTGATTTCCTTTCTTTTATTTTATTTTAATTTTTTTTCGGTTTATTTTCACAATATTTTTATTAATTTTACTGAAATGTTATGTAATAAATGATTTGAGTTGTAAAATCTGATTTTTATTTTATTTTCTAATGTATGCTTTTGTTACATTATGTTACTAGCTGTTTCAAATGAAAGGAAAAAAAATATGTATGTTTATTCTAAAGGTGTATATTTTGTTTTGATTACTACTCTTTTATGGAAAAAAAAAATAATAATAATACACAAAAGAAGTACTATAAAAGGATTTGAAGCATGCGCAGCATTTAGCAGACAGTGCATTCCATGAAAGCCCTTTTGGGATTTGAGTTTTTTGATACGATGTAATTTCATTGCATTATTTTTTCTAGGTCCAGAAATATTTAAACTTTACTTGATCCATCCATAGGTCCTCAGTTGTCTAGGTTATGTGATTGTCTCAAAAAGATGTTCCATATCGCACAGTGGGATAAAATGGTTCATTTTTTGGACAAAATAAAATATTTTCTATGTCATAAGAGTTAATGGCCTGAATTTACATTGATCTGGAGAAAACACACAGCTTTTCAGGAAACATTATAACTAGTTGATTTAATTCTCAAAAGGAAGGCCCACAGTGAGCCAAAGGGGGCTTACTTGACGAAAAAAGATTTCCATTACTTTCGGCTGAATGTGTGCGTTTTTGGAATGGCCTCTAGGAACTGGTAATACACTCAATTAGTATTTAGTTGTGCTGTTATTTCTAAATGTATATTTATACAGATGCATATAGATAGATTGTTAGAAAGGTTTACTCACCTTAGCCACTTATAGTAGGGCTCTTTGTGAGTTACCACATAGTGACGCACCCCAAGTTCATCATTCAATCTACCTTCGCATGAAAGAGTGAATAAATCATGCCCTAGGTATGTCAAGACTCATACATGCACCTCCACGTCGACGCTCGAGAGAAACTCGTTCGTTGCTAAAGAGAAGATTCTCCTTTAACTAGAGATATATACTTTAGGAAGCGGCAAATTAGTCTTATATCTATCTGGAGTAAATCTAAATTTTGGACTCTACCAGATTCCAATATATTAAATCGTTTTGACTCGAGACACCGAAATCACATAAGATATGCATTGCAGTCCTCTCATAATCCCAAAGCAACCGACAGTTCACACTATTCGTCACATCTATTCTAGATAAACGGATGCATATAATAATAGTTCCGTACACATCATCATGCAAATTAAAATATAGTTTTAAATTGATTAATGTGATTAGTTCAAAATCCTAATTTTTTTCTTTCAGAGACAGTTTTGGATCAAAGTATAAAAATTCCTTTTTAATCTAGTCCATTATTACTCCTGTAATGTGATTTGCATTCACCTAAGGTAGGAATAATATTTTTTGTCTTATAAAAAGTGAACTAATGTCAGTTTATTTTATTATTCGTTTTATTCAATTGTCGTGCGACATAGTGCTATGACATGTTTACCGTGAAAAGCTGTTTACCATATTTTTCTTTCAAAGACAGTTTTGGATCAAAGTATAAAAATTCTTTTTTATCCAAGTCAATTATTACCCCTGTAATATGGTTTGCAATTACCAAGGGCAGGAATAAAATTTTATGTCTTATGTACAATGAACATTTCTCTAGTTAAATGAAATCCGTATGATCTATTTGTCTCGCTATGGCATGTTTACCGTGATAAACTGTTTGACTTGAAATAATATTTCTCGTATCCTGCGGATCAAATATTTTTATATCAGTCTAATTGTGTTTTTTCATCTACGCCAACAAAACAACCCGCATTCTCTAGTAATATACTATATCTGAAGACTTTATTTTTAAAACTGTGTAGCTGTAAAGATTATAAAGTTAAAAAACCATTTATTTCGTTTTATCGCAACCAAATGTAAAAGCATTATAAGCTTGAATTAGATTAGTTGGAGGGAGGAAACGATATCATCTTCGTCTCTGAACTCATTTAGAATCCCAAAACGTTTTAATGTTTTGACTGTTGTTCTTGAAGGATTTTCATCCATATTATTTTTTGAAATGAGATCAGAATTTGCTGATAGTACATGAATCATTTAATTGATTCGGTAACATTTAGTTGGATTGTTTGGACAAATCCTTCCGTTTTACTCCCTCTATGGGTTTTTTAGGCGATTCATTCGGAACCTAATTTTTATCATTGAAAAAACTCAATTTGATATTTTTTTTGATATGCTGGTCCATAATTGTCGTTAACTGACATTTGCAGCACATATGATCTGCAGTTTTCATGCGCACAATATAAATATACTGTAAGCTGTTAATATACTTGCCTTTATATTTTCTTGTTTCTATACAAAATTGAATGTATTGGGTTAACTAAAAAAAAGAAAAAAATTAAATTTGACCACTTTAGTTCATTTTTAGAACACTGTGCGTAATTATAATACAATCTTAATCGATCTTCAATTGAAAACTGTTTATTTTGAAATTCAGGGAATATTTGGCCTACTGTGAGCACTCCCCAAGTGAACTAATATTTCTATTAACCCAGATTAGGCTACAGTCCTTCCAGAAGGCCAAGCAAGTTTGACTTAAATTCGTTTAAAATCATACTTTGGACAAATGAACAGTATCGAAAACTGTCCAAAATGGTTCTTAAGAATGTTTTTTATGAAATTAACAGAAAAATTTACAAGCAAATAATAATTTTATATTTCAAAATTAATTTTTTTTATAAAAAGTCGAAAAGTATGCCGCCTTATCTGGGTTAATAATATTTTATATTTCTGCAATTAATTTTTCAACGATTTTTCATTCTACATCAATTTAAAATCAGATATTTGCCTCTTCACAGCATTGAATCACTTCACTATCACAATCCGCTTTTTGTAAATTAAAGGCGCAAATTTCAACATCGAACCACGTGCCATTTTTTATTTACATTCAAACAATAAAATGTTTATAACCAATTCTATTTTTGTCCTTTTATTATTATTATCATCTTTTTATAGCAACAGCAATTGAACTTACATCAATTAATTTGACAGATTTGACTAGTTATTGTTTGATTTTATTCTGATAACTGAGACGTATTAAAAGAAAAATCATAATTGAAGAAAATTTTCGTTTATTTTCAAGGGAAATCAAAATTCACATTAAAAAACAAAATGGGTGACACTCCAATGCCAAATATTGACATGCATCGACTTATAAGTGAGTAAAAATCACATTTAATGAAGATTAATATGAAAAATTAAATTTTCATTGTTTCATTGTACAATCCAAACATTGTATAGTTAGAAGAAAAATGACAGCATTGAAAGAATCTTTAAAAAATACAGAGAAACTCTTGGATGATGCTCTGCTCACGTTGGGAAGTGTTCCAATGGTAATATTTTTCTAATATTTTTTGATATTGAATAATTTTCATGAACTTTAGATTTTTTTAACTTCAATTTCAGAGAGTCGACGAGGAGGGTGATGATGATGATAGTAAAAATTCAAGTAAAACAAAAGTTAACGATGAAAATCCTGAAGTGAAATCAGATCCAAACAGAAAATGGTCGGTTACGTCAATATATTTTTGATTTAAATTATATTTAATTTGAGTAAATAAAATTAAAAAAAATATTTGTAGCATAATTTTCCGTTTTCATTTATTTTAAATCACTGTTTATACCCAAATCTATTGTAAATTGCTTTATTTGAGGCTAAAATACAACCATAACATGTTTTATTTTCACTATCTATCATAAATTTCATATCAACTAATCTAAGTTTGTGAGAGAATTTTCCTCCTCTGGCGATTCAAGAGCATCAAGTCCTGTTAAGTCTTCCGGTTCCACATCCAAATCCACCACAGAATCTGTCATCACAACAGAATACTGAATTTTCTTACTTTTAAAGTAACTGTACGTGTTATCGAACAACACTTTATACAAACAATTTGGTTGACATTTGATGAATCCAATTTCGTTACCTTGGTGTGATGCACAGCGTCTTAGTGGAAATTCAGTCGTGACCTCTTCAGTTTTGTGATTAATTGATCTGACACCGAATTTTATGTCATCATTTAGTGTTCGGAATTCCCATTTTAGGTAGCAACCTGGCTCTGTACATTCAAATTGGAGTTTTAATTGACCACCTTTTTTGATGATTGCTTCTTCGTAAACTGTCTCGTTGTTGTTGCTGATGAAACCGTCGTCTTGCGTGACATAGAGCTCCTTGGGAACACGTCCACCGAAACAAATCTAAAGTGAAATTGAATGAATTTCAGGAAATTGAAAATGAAATTTAGGACTTACAATTTTTTCACACCTTGGATTGCCATCATCGTCTGTCAATTCTCCTCCAAGGTATTTTGGCAACTGTGATTTATCAACTTTTTCTAATAAAACCGGTAACCACTTATTACGATCAGCTCTAAATATCTGTATCTTACTCAACGTATATTCATCAAAGAATTTTTTAACAATATTAAATGCGAATGCGAAGACTTTTGGTGCTGAAATTAAACTCAAATGAATTTTCCTTCAAAATTGAAGTTCCCAAATCAAATTTTACCATTAATAATGTAACAACACTTCAAAATTTCCGGATAATTAGCTTCATACATTTTAATTAAACTTATCACAACTTCCGCAGCTGGTCTCCATGCAAATTGTTTCAAATAAAAGCCTTCCATATCAAAGATTACCGTAAACTGTCGTGCATCTGGTCCATGTTCATCACTTTGCTTTTTTGCAATTTTCATGTATTGTTCCAACAGTTGAAGGATAAATCGCACAAAATCAGATCGACTCACAACATGCAACAACCCATAAAAATCCATTCCGGCAAAAGGAACTACGATGACAGGACTGCCACCTTTATCGAAACCAGTCAAACCGTGTGTACAATATTTTGGTAAAATTTCTGGTGCTTGCCACTTTTCAACGACATCTGCTTCCATTCGTTCGCGCCATTTCATTGACTGGAAAAAAAATTAAATGTAAATTTTTTTTTTTTTTAATTTAAATTCAAAACTCACATCACGAAACATTTTTTCAGCAGCTTCTGGATTCCATTTTCTCGCTCGTAGCCAACGCACCAAAAAGTAGTCATCATGATCTGGCTGTGTGATATCATGCACAGCACGTTTAAACTGAAAGGTATACAAACAATAAATCGATATATTAAATGTGTCATGGAAATTTTTACTAAATTGAATTAAGAACGAGATAAAAAAAAGGAATAAGGCAATAAACAATTATTTAATCATTTAATGACCGTGTTGAAGTTTCCTGTGAAATTAAAAAAAGTTACGAATTTATAAGGCGATGCCTTACACAAATTTCCCCTAAAATTTCGTTTTTATTCGTATTTGTCAATTTTTTTTGTACAAATCACTGAAAGTGCTAGCAAATCAAAAACTCTCTCGGGATATATCGATTTTCTGCATTCTTTGTTCAAAGCCCACCGTTTGTGGATTTCTAAAACCGTGTAAAATGATAGAATTTTCAGAAATGGCGGAAAAAATGCCAAAATCTCTAAAGTCACCATTCAGTGACCACGGAATTTTACAATTTTTTTTAAATGTCCACGATTTACGCTGCTTTGAAAATTCCGCAAAATTTGAACTTCTTCTACATTATAAGGTCAGCCATTTTGAAATATATTCCGCCATTTTGGAAAAGTCGCTCATTTTGTTTACTCAGATGGGCAGCATTCGTGCCCACAGTAGTCGAAATTTTTTCACTTCAACGAGAAATGCGCTTTAAATACATTTAAATAATAAAATTAAGGTCCACAATCACTCCGTAAGCGCTTAGCAAAACTCCTCAAATGCCGAGTGAATCGCCAAGCGCTGAGTAGCTGTTAGCAGGGCATTTTCAACTTACAATGGAGTAAATTCAATAATCTCTAATAAAAAAAAAATTGAAGTAAAGCAACACCTTTAAAAATTCGTAAGTGTTTTATTTTAAATTCATAGGAAATTTGAACACGGTAAATCAATTCTTTTATTTTATTAATCATATTATTTCAAGAGTCCTAATCTCTTAGCTACCAAAATAAAGTTTTTGACCATCACCCTTGATGCCTTCACCCTGTTTTGAAACACACGCATACAAAACAAAACGAATTTCAATTTAATTAACAAAAATTCATTCAATAAAGACATCAACAAAGCTTCACTCTCATTATTTACAGATCATATTGACAGAAAAAAATGAATTTCAATGCAAGAAAACGATAAAAAAATGCTCTCAATCACATTTTATGTTTATATTAATGACACAACATAATCGTTCCTAATTCACGCCTCACTGAACAAGACAAAGCAAAAAAAAACACTCATCAATTCATAATTTGTTGTCAACACCTCGACCTAAAAAGAAAAAAATTATACGAGTCATTTATTTATTATGTTATAATGCCAATCAATTGTAATGTAATTTCTGACCACACAAATTATTATTCACAGGAGTCAAATCAAATCATAAAGTTACATATGTTAAGAGCATGATGATAATAATTTTACAATCAAGTACTCTTTTTTTGTGGTAATTATTTGAAGATTTATTTTTTTTCTTTTCTTTTGTATTTAAATAATGTAAAAAATGATAATTGCCTTTATCGTATTTATTGGTCTTTAATGGTGATGTGTTTAGGTAATTCCCCATTTATTTTATTTTTTTTTAATTTGAATTGAATTTAAAGGAACAAAAAAAATTAGGATGAACATAAACGTGTGACCTTATGACCTGAAATTTGCCCAAAGTGGCCTTGATCTCATTTAAGGTTAAATTAAATTTTATTTCTGTCAAATACCAGGCTGCTCCACAAACGTGTGATCGGAAATTCATCCAAAGGCCATGATTTGACATAATTGAGGGCTCTCATGGATAAATTTCAAAATTTTGTTATAAAATACCAGGCTGCTCCATTACAGACCAAATAATCTTAATTTATGTGACACTTAACACGTGTTAAATGTGATCACCAGTTTTTTACACCTTCATTGGTCATCCTCTATTTTGGTTCACTTATGATATGGCATTTTAATGTAGTCCAAAAAACGTAAACAATACATAAAAAAAAAATAATGATATTCAAAGACCAGATGATTTAAAAGAAGAAAAAGAAGAAGAGACTTGTTGTTAAAAAAAACATGTCTTGTAGTCTAGAGGTTACAATTCAAATTATAATTTTTATCATTCATGTCCAATTTCCGCTCATGACAGCTTAACATTGAGTAAATTTTTTTTCTTAAAAAACCAGCATGATAAAAAAAATGAAATATATGAATGAACATTCCACGGATGATCGACCATATAAAAGCAAAAGATGACCATCAAAAAAATTTTATATCGTTATAGTTTGTTATACGGAACGGTTGTGAATCCTCATTTAAATTTAAATTCAATATTAAATTAAGTCATTTATACAAAAAATTCATACAAAAAATTCATACAAAAAATTAAATTTATATAAAAATGTCACTTAAAATTTCAATTCAATTACTCATCGTTACTTCCCTAATTGTCATTGTTAAAAATCAAATAATTATCCCAGAAAAAATCAACAATGAATTATTACAAACATTCAATGAATGGAAGGCAATTTACAAGAAAGTGTATAAAACTCCCGGGGAAGAGGCCGTGCGTCGCATGATCTTTGGCATGAATATGATGAAAATTACAGCAAACAACGATGACCCTGAAAGGACATTCGAGATGAAAGCAAATTACTTTGCTGATATGACACAAGGCGAATTTAGTATGATTTTGGGAACGAGAAATGTCACAATGAGTGGCATGAGGGTGTTGCAGGAAGATGATTTTGTTGATGATGGCAGTAATACAATTCGAGGACCGGTGAGTGGTGAAATCGATTATGAAAATGATCCATGTATGGGACCTGTAGAGCATCAATGTGAGTGAATTTTTTGGTTTAAGTGATCATTTAAAGTAATTTGAGTTAAATTGATGAAAAAAAAGATTGATGAAAATTAATTTGAAATTAAAGTGTCATTAAAAATTAATGAATCCAAAAAAGGTCACAGTGATTTTTGGTTCAATGCTAAAGTAAAAGTAAAAGTGATGAGATTTCATGAACTCAAGTCAAAATCATACGTTAATTACAATAAATCATTGTGAAGAGTGACAAAATTTTATCGTTACCTCATTGAAATTAAAGAACAAGAATTTTCGTGAAATGAAATTTGAAGACTTATCAATCAATGGATTCATTAAAACTGTGAAAAAGAATCAAATTTTATCAAGAATTACTGTGGCTTATGATTTTTCTCTTAAATTTGCATCTCATCGAACGAATTTTGACCGTGTTGAAATTTCCTCGGAATTAAAAAAAAATTCAAGCGACACCTTAAATAAATTTCCACAGCATTTACGATTAACGTCGCGTTACGACGAATTTAACTTGCATCAATAAACGTCAATGGGAAATAATTCAATTTAAAAGGGCATTTATTTAAGGCAATGCCTTAAAAATTCGTTTGAACTCATTTTAATTGTTAGGAGTTTTCGACACAGTTGAATTTCAATGTTTTTTGCTTGAAATTCATGTCCTTAGCGTCAAATTACTCGGAATCATTAAATTTTTTGTCAGAAATCTGACTTGTCCTAAACATCTTCCTTAAAATCTAATCAAAATCCTTCTACAAATTTCACTTAATCTCATTTATTTTCATAGTGACCTGTGGCAGTTGTTACGCCTTTTCATCGGCACATGTTGCTGCTTGGCATCATTGCAAGAAAAATGGTAATCAATACATAAATTTCTCCAAACAACAACTTGTTGATTGTAGCTACCGTGACAATGGTTGTACAAATGGATGGACGTCAACAGCATCAAATTACATTGCGGTGAGTTGAAGTGATGAGCAAACAAACTGTCATTTTTCATAAGACACGTCATGGATTGTAATTTCAATTAATTTAACTTTTTTTGTTATTTCATATTAGACGCATGGAATTGCAGCTGAAGCCGATTATCCATACGAATCAAAGAAAAACAAATGCATGGGTCGTAAATTGAGAGATGCAAAATTATATAAACCGATTTCAGGTACAACGAGAGTTGAGAAAAACAATGAGGAGGCAATGAAATCAGCACTTGCTGAACATGGTCCATTGCTCATTATCATTGATGGTACAAGTCTGGCCTTTTACTCATCCGGGGTTATTACAGGGAAGTCTTGTGAACATGGGACAGTGAATCATGCGGTAAATTTTCCGTCAAATTTAATTAAATCCAATAATTTTTAATTAAATTTTCAATTCAAGGTCATATTAGCTGCCTATAAGTCGGGTGGCTCAAAAGGGTATTGGCGTGTCAAAAATCACTGGGGTGCAGATTGGGGTGAAAATGGATATTTTAACCTTGAAGCATTTTCTCCAGTTGATCAAGGATGTCTTGGCATTGCTGGATTCCCTAGTTATGCTTATTAAATTTAAATTTAGACAATTAAAATAAACAAAGAAAATATAATTGAACTTTAATTGAATTAGATGATCGGAATTCCCAAAAAATTCTCAACTCAACAAAAATAATTCATAATTACTGTTAAAAATTCAAATCAAAGATGATGTAATTTGGAATTTTACATCCTAATACAACAAAAATCTTAAATGTTATGACGTGAATGAAGGAGGTCAATCATGAGTCTCATTTAAAAGAAAAAAAAGTGGTCCATTAAAATTAACTTTAATTAATTTGCTTTGCGTGACGTTAACAATCATAACAAAACATAATTTGTTAAAACTGTGAGAAGGAAAAAAAAAGTACAAAAAAATAAATTAATTTCTAAATGATTACATTTAAATTGCGACAACTGAACTCATGAATTTTCATTTTCATTTTTTTGCAATTTAAGTTCCATAAATGACTTGAATTAATTTTTTTTTCTTATAAATAACCAACCGTCTCCATTATTTGACTTTTTCAGTTCATTTTAACTCAACTGTCAAAAATTCAAATGCGAAAAATTTTCCATTAACTCATTAAGATTAAAATTAATCATAAAAAATAACTCAAAATCGTACACACACATAAAAAATTAAATTGCAAGAAATAAAAAAAAAAATTTTTTTTTTTCAATTCACCTGAACTGTAGAAAAATGAAGGTGATCAACTTTATTTATGTTTGCAATTTAATAATAACAGAGTTTGTTCTCCAATTTAAATAATAAATGTTATGAGTAAGTAAAACAGTGTTTCATATGATTAATGTAAGTCACTTCTAATGAAGGGTTTTGCAATTAAACCACTTAAAACTGGGAACATCCACATTATATGAGATGATGACTCGAAAAATGATCACATATGATTTTAATTTAATATGAAAAAAATTAAAATAAAAAATTTAAATATAAAATCAGTTAGAATTTTAAATTAATATCCATAAAATATTACACAATATCTGTGTATGTGTGTGTATGTCTATGGCAATATATAAAAAAAATGCGGAACCGGTTAATCACTTGCACTTTTAAATATAAAATTATTTCAATGTTGTTTATTTATATTTATTTTTATGTCATACGTTCAAAGCAGGTATGTGATGTAGGTGAGCTTTAAATGAAACATATAAAAATAATAATAATAAAAAAAAGGTCATTGATCTATGATTCTGTTCACTTTAAACACAATTTTCTGTTATTTTACGTTAAATTTAAAGTAATTTCATAAATATTTTTTGTTTTTTTTTTTGCTATCAACAGTTTTCTCTGACCTCCAAGTCGCAATTTATTGTAAAATAAAAATTAAGTTAACATGTTTTATTATAACACTTGTTTACATGAAATTACATCACAGTACTGTTTTTATTTTACTTGTACATTGCAGTACATTGATTGAGCAAAATTGTTTATTTTTTTTGTTTATGTAAAATTTTTATAAAAAAAGAACTGATTGACCTCTGTCAGAATTGCAATTTTTTTTGGCTGTATCGTTAATGTCCTTGTTTGGTTTAATTTTAACAGTGGTCTGTTTTTGAGTATTTTGATAGCGGTCTAATTGAAATTCGAATGTGGTCATGGGGCCGTCTACCGTTTATAGCCCTTTGCCGTGTATTTTTTGAAGCTTTTACTATAATAAACAAGTTTTTTGGAATTAGATGTTTGAAAGCACGTCTCTGAAAGAATTGGACTTTTAAATGTACAGGAATTTTAAATTTTAATGGAGAATGAGCTTTTCCACATAATAAAATGGGCGATAGATGGTAACTCGTCCCTATACTTTATTATTATTTGTTAGCTCGAGCTCGATTCTGAGCAGACCAAAATTTTAGAATGGCTTGACATTTGACTAAGAATTGACTTGGACTATATTTTATTCAAACAATATATTTTTTTTAAATGTTTTATTATTAACCACACGTTTGAATTCCTCCTCTCTTCTAACCAGACTGACTCATTTTTTCTTTCTCAAATTTTGACGTATATTCATGTAATAACGCCTCAGACACTGCGTCCTCAAATGTATTTTTGTCACTTTTAATTGTTCTTTCTTTAATTAAATCATCTATTAAATTAAAAAATCAAGCGATCACACAGTGCCACATGTAAATGCGTATCAAAAGCACAAAATAACGCTAAACGTTTTAGTTCAAATACAATTTCAGACACTGACTCTCTACAATTTTGAACCTGGGAGTGGAATTTAGACATTCGTATATTAAAAGGACAATTCTTCTTTTAATATTTGTATAATTTGAGGATGGAATTTGTATAATTTTAGGTAAATTTTATTTTATTAATTTTTTTTTCTTGAGTTTATCCTCGTCGCCAAGTAGCCTACTTGCCAGTAGACAATATCGAAATGAGAGGGTGTGAGATGAATGACGTCTCTTTTATACCCTTTATAATTAAGGGTTGCCAGATAGCATGACAGCTACTGTATTTAACATTATTAAACTTATTCTAGCCCTTGAATATTAACATGTGACCCTTGCTAAGTGATTAATGAAGATCGAATTTTTGCATATTAAGTTCAATTCAAATTACTCCCACTTTGAAACTCCACAATTAAAGAATAAAACAGACATTGATTGTCACAAACACTTCTATATCATATTCAATTGATTTTGTGCGACTTGCTTGCAAAATATCTTCAATGCAGTTCAGTGATTACAATACTCATAAACTTAAATAAAAAAAAAACTAATAATTAACAATTGAAAATCAAATAAAAAAAAAAATAAATGAATAGTCATTAATAATAATAAATAACAATAAAATTTAATAATAATGATTACATTTTCAATGTGCACAGTTTTATTACAAAATCATATCATGATCCAGACAAAAATCAAAGTTTCACTTCAATTCAATTAGAAATCAGGAAGTAAGAAATTTAACAGAAAAGTATCAATTAATAATAGAAAATAAACAAAAAATGTGACTTCACTTCGAACTTTTGAGTGTTAATTAAACGTCTACTCATTGCAAGTCATCTCAAGTCAAGTCAAGTAAATTACGATATTAATTGATCTTTTTTGTCTGACTCACTATGACAAATAACGATATAATATTAAAAGATTTATTAAAATAATACGAGACAAAAAGGGCAAATTATACATTCTAATTATAACTATTATTGATCTTAAGGTCATTTGAGAAGTCACTGATCAAGGTTTGTTTTTTTTTTGAAAAAAAATTTTATAATGTGAAAAAAACAAGATACCCTTATTCAAAATAAAATATTTTTTTTGTAAGTCATTAGTCATTAGATCATTCGATTCATGCAGAGACCAATCACGATTCTATAATAATTTTGATAATTATTTAGGAAACCGGTTCAATTAAAGGTAGTTTGGTTTTGATTCAAAGTTTTTAAGATATATGAGTTAATTTTTTTCACTTATGATTTTGGGCAAGTCGTTCTTTGATTGCAGGGATGTTCATTCTGTGGTTCCATGATTGAAATTGAAAAAAAAAATTATGGAACTAAACTCATTGAAAATTGTAAACAAAATTTATTTTGTAGAAACTTTAATTAATTTGAAAATAGGAGGATATCGAAAAATTTTCACCTAATT
Source organism: Culicoides sonorensis (assembly GCA_900002565.1). Classification (NCBI taxonomy): domain Eukaryota; kingdom Metazoa; phylum Arthropoda; class Insecta; order Diptera; family Ceratopogonidae; genus Culicoides; species Culicoides sonorensis. Next base: position 2,576,451 of record LN483352.1, on the reverse strand, counting down.
GCCGAATTTTGAATAAACAGCCACTTTTCAAATTTCGAAAAATTAGCCATTTTGATTTTTTTTTGAAAAGTGTGCCATTTTGCTGTTTTAAAAATAACCGCCATTTTGAATTTTTTTTTTTAAAAATCGACATTTTGGAAAAATTTCGTATTTTAGCTTTTGACCGCTTTCAGGCTCTGTAGCCTAGTCCTAAAGCTAATGAGTTAAAGCTCCTTTATCCATCAAAAGAAAAGCAATTCTTTAAGTTTTAAGTGTTTTTTAACGTTTTTAAGGCTGTGAAGGTTCTAGAGCCCAAATCCTTATGAGCTCCTATATTTAAAAAAAATTTAGAAATTCTATCCACTGACTGGTTTAGAAAAGTGCGGAATTTTTCAAAAGTGCGAAATTTTCAAAATGGTTGAATTTTTGAAATGGCAATTTTGAAAATTTTTCAAAATAGCGAAATTTTAAAAAAAAAATTCAAAATGGCGGAATTTTTAAATGGTATGATTTTTACAGTTAAAAATTGATGATTTGCTTCGTTGGACGGAAATGTTTACTAAAATGGACTTTAACTCATTAGCTCTGAGGAATTGGGCTCAAGGATTAGGCTACAGAGACTGAACACGGTCAAAAGCTCAACAGATCCGATTTTTTTTTCAAATTTTATGAATATGAAAATTTAGTTCCAATTTTTGCCGTTCCTCTCTAGGATCATATTGAAAATTAATTGAGTTGGACAGCTCTTTTACCGAATGATGGAGAAAACAAAATATTCGGGAAGGTTCTTGCAATCATCGATTTGAATAGCATTGATCAAATTCACGAAAAAAATACTTTTATTCAATTTAACTAAGTATTTGTGGACTCCAAGTTAATATTCCAAGAAATTCATCATTTAAGTATTTAATCATCAAACATGAATTGTGAACAAAATTCTCAAAACCATCAAAAACTATAAAAATAAAAAAAAAATAATCACCAAACCATAAACAAACTTCATCTTAAATTCAAAATAAACCGCATTAAAAGTCAAAACCCATGACTAATAATCACACACAAAAAATAAAATAATAAAAGGGCTTAATCTACGTCTATCCACTCATAAAAATACCTGTTTACCTACATTCTTGGGTATGAATGAACTTAAATTGTAATCTCTTGAACCGGTTAAAATACAAAAATTTATTATAAGCGAAACAACCATATGCGATCAGATAAAGAAAATGAAAATAATCATATCCGATAACAATTATCATTTGTTTGACTTTGAATTATTAATATTAATATTTAAACAAAAATGAGAGTAAAATGAGAGCAATATGAAAAAAAAATTACCTTCATAAGTTTAAACTTCTGATCATCTTCTAAAATTAATCCTTTGTTCGATGTCATTTTTACTTATCTTAGTTTTTTTTAATTAAGTCGTCAATTTATCACACAAAAAATTACAATTTTCACACTTAATTCAACTAAAATCATTAAATTAATGATTCATATCACGTTTTATTTCATTTATCAATTTATTTGCATATTTTATTTTAATGAAATTGTAATGCAAACTTTCTATTTTAATAATAATAAAAATAATGATAATAAAATTGTATTACGATTAAAACACAATTTGTGTAATTTTTATTATCCACAGAACTCTATTGTTTAATATTTTTTTTTCTTTATTTGAATAATTTATTAGCAACCTTTGTTTGGTTTAGTTTTTTTTTATTTTAAATTTAATTCCAATTTTAATTTTATATTTTTTTTTTAAAGTAAGTCACTTTAAAAATCTGTTTTTTTTGACATGAAAAGTCACTTTACATTTAAAAAAATGTACTTCTTACACTTGAGTAACCTACATTTAATAATAAAAGATGCAATTTTTTCTGTATGCGATTCTCGTATCGTGTTGTTTGTATTTTTATTATTATTTTATTGTTTATTTACCGATTTGGTTAAAAATACACATCCATTCAATTAAAGCTTCAAGTTTCGACTGACTGAATGCAATAAATTGGTTGTACTTGAAAAAAAACAGTTTTTTTTGTAGTAAGTTGAGTTGTTGTAAATGTTATATGTGAGTGTTTATAAGACAAGATATAATTAGCTATTATGGGTTGTATGAGGTGTGTGGCTCATTTTATTAACCATGGATTATATTCATTGAATGTGTTGAATGGCTTGAAGATGTTTTAAAGAATTTTAAGGTTTAAAGTGAAGGAATGGAATTTTTATGAAAAGAGATATCAAAATTTTGGCATTTAAAGAACGTGGCACCTTAAATTTAAAGCAAATTTTTTGACTATAACACGAAGAGTTCTTTAATGACATTGACGTGGTTTTGAGTTAATCAAAAAGAAACAAAATTTAAGCCTAATTTCGTTTTTCCGGGGTTTTTTTCGGATTAAGACCGGCTCCGATCAGGTGACAGTGCGTAAACAAAGATCCACCCTTAGATCTTACAATCTAGATGAAAATGCCCCACAAAACACCCTACAGTGATTTGAGATTCAACCGACATGCAGGAAGTTTCACTAGGCCTTGGTGCATTTCTCTTCGGAAATTTTCCAAAATGGCGGAAAACTTAAGAATGACGGACTTTTCTAAAACCATGGAATTTTCTGCATAATTCGTAATTTCCGTGGTTTGGCAAAATTCTATAGCACTCTTGGAAAAATTTCATGGTTTTCCACGATATTTGAAGATTTCTTCCCTTTTCGCACTTGTAGAAAAATGCCACGGTTTTCTGCGATTCTGAAATTTTCAACGGTTTTTCGCGATTTTGAAGATTTCCTCGTTTTTTCGCACTTCTAAAAAATTTCACAGGTTTCCGCAAGTTTGAAAGCTTCAACGGTTTTCCACGATTCTGGAATTTTCAACGGTTTTCCGCATATTTGAAAAAATTTTCACGATTTTCTTCACTTTCGGAGAAAAGGCCACATTCACGATTATGAAAATTTCCTCGATTTTCGACACTTCCACTCATTCAATCGTTTTCTTCAATTTTTGAAAACTTCATGATTCTGAAAATTCCATGGTTCTGTAAAATTTCTCAGTTATCCGCGACTTTCTTAATTTTTGACAGTTTTTAAAGGTTTCCACTATCGTCTTTATTATCTTTGTCATCCCCCGTCTTTTTCAGCTTTCGTTCCATTTAAACATTTTAATCCACAATCTCAATAAACATCCTCAACTTTTCATTACAATTTATAATCATACACTTTTCCATTAAATTGTTATCTAACACACGCCGTACAACTCAATTTGAAGCAATCATATTATATTTCTTGTAACGTGCAAATTTTATTAGTTCACAAGTTCAAGGTCATGTGAAAATCAGTTAAATAAATAAAATGATTATACGTCAATCACTTAATTATTATTTTTCCTAGACTTTTACATGACTTGAATGCACATCTAAGATTAATTTTCTTAGTCGGAGTTAACTTGAAGTTAATTCGTGATACCATTAATTAAAATCTCAATTTAAAACACAATTCATTCACAACACTGTTCGTTTCAGGTACGGAAATGGTTTTAAATGATTAAAATTCACTTCAATGTGAGTTATATTCATTAATTTTAATATAAAACTTTTAAATTTTTCCGAGAATTTTCTTATTTAATAATGAACTTGAATCAAAACACTTGGAAACTTTATTTTGACTGTGACAGTGCTTCCAGTTCAAGACCATCGTTAAAGCGCAGACTCGCCAATCATATGATATCAACTCACATTCACATGTTGAAGACAGTTAAATTATCAATGGAAGTCTGTATCAAGGACCGCCCTTGGTTTGAGTGTTTTTTTTTTGCAAGATGCATTTAAAAAGACTTACTTTTAATTGAAGCCTCTTCAACTTATTTTACTTTCCTTTCATTAAAAATTATTTTTTTTTAAAAAAAAGTATGCAATGTACATTACAAGTCAACTTCTAGTGATGGGAGATTCCATTCAAGGAGAAACTTTAAAAAATGCAGTTTTTTTTATCATAAGATAACATGAATTTACTTTATTATTTTAACATAATTTTTTACTTTTATTCAACATTTATAACATTTTTTGACTTTTATATTTAATTTTAATGGTAATTTTTATGTTTTTTTTTTTTTTTAATTTAATAATCACATTTAAAACGATGATTTTTCTAATTTTAAATGTAAGACTTAGATTGAGACACAATTTTAATTTAAATGAAAAAAATGGATTGTCCAAAACCAGATCATTCACATTTAAGTCTTAAAATTAAGGGAATTTTCTAACTATTTGAGCATTTTTTTAAGAGTAATTTTCACTAAATTTTAAGTCCATAAAAAAATGTTGATCTAAATTGTATGGAAATTATTATTTTTAAGGGCATTTATTTTGTTAACTTTAGATTATAAATTTAAATTTACAGTTTAAATTTCAAAAAGGGAAAAACACATATTTTTATCATAGGCCTTTGAATTTTAGACAATTTTTTTTCTTTGATTATGTTTTAAGTGGAGTCGACCATTTTTTTGGTACTTATCATGCATAAAATTTAACATATTTTCCACATTTCTTCCTGTACTTTTAAATTTTTTTTTTTTGGATCATAATAAATTTTAGACATTTTCTTTAGATATCACAGCATTAAATTCAGTTTCAATTTTCTCAAGTTCAATTTTTTCAATTTCAGCACTGATACTATCCATACTCGGGTTTTTGGTCAAGTAAAATTCAGCAGGTATCTTGCCACCATAACAAATTTTTTCAGCACACATTGAATCACCATTGGAATCCACCAACTCACCACCATAATGTTTTGGAAGAATTTTTGGGTCGACTAACTCCAAAATTGCACCTTGCCATTTCTTCTTATCACTATTCATGATTTTGACACTGCCAATTGTGTCAGGGCTGAGGAATTTCTTTAATACGTTAAATGCAACGGTAAATATGGCTGGTGCTGTAATTGAATTGAAATGAAAAGGTGAATTTTAACATGGGTCATGACATGTGACTACTTACCATTGATAATGAACACCTTTTTTAACATACAAGGATAATTAGCTTCATATACTTTGGCAAGGATGACAGAAATGTCGAGTACTGTGATGTTTTTAAAAATTAAATTTGACATAAATTTTTAAAATGAATCCTCTTACCTTGTTTTGTCAAATATTGTCTCACTGAAAATCCATCCATATCAATGAGGACGATAAATTGTGTAGCATCATCTATCAAAAATGAAAAAAAATGTTTAACGTAAGCGTGAACGATATACACAAGCGCATTTCTATAGTCAATTTTTTCGCGATTGAAAATTTCCGCGATTTTTTAAAATGTCATGATTTTTGAAATTTTTCCGATTTTCTGCAGTTTTTGAATTTTCCATGATTTCAGAAATTTCATCGAGTTTCTGCGGGTTTTAAAAATTCTGTATTTTCTACAATTTTAGAATTGTTTTAAAAACCCCGCAATTTTGTAATTTTTCAATTTTTTTTAAGTTTTTCATTTTAGGCGATTTCAAAAATTTTACCGAGCTTCCGCCGGATTTTTAAAAATTCTATAGTTTTTTGCGATTCTTAAACGGTTTTAAAACTTTCGCGGTTTTGTAAACCTCGCGATTTTGTTATTTTCTGCAGTTGTTTTAAAATTTTGCCGTTTTCTGCGATTTTGGATTTTTTCTCGACATGCCGAAGTTTTTAAAATTTTCAGCGGGTTTTTAAAATCCTGCATTTTTGAAAAAGTCGGCCATTTTGAAGTTCTTCCCCATTTTCGAAAAATCGAACATTATGTTAAAGTTTTGTCGACACAGACAGTCCAACGGACGGACAACATTAGTGTCCACAATACTCGCATTTTTTTCAAATCGACGAGAAATACGCTAATAATGAATTTAATACCAATTTTAAAGACAAAATTCAAATCAAAACTCACATCCATGTGTTTTACTGTATTCATGAGCCAAATTTACATGAAATTCAATTAATTTAACTACTGCTCGGACTAAATCTCCTTTAGACAGCGTACGCAGGAATCCAATCACGTCCAAGTCCTTTAACGGTATTATCACAAAAGGGTGAGCAGTTGTCGCGGTAAATCCCATAAAACCACTGAAATTTTAAATGAAATTTAATTTAAATTGAAATTTGAGATGTAATGTAAAATTAACTTACTATGGATAATAAGGATCAAGATTATGTACAGTATTCCATTGTTGAATGTCATCAATATTTCTAGCTTCGCGCCATTTCAATGACTGTCATGAGGGAGATAAATCAGTAAAAGTTCATATTAAATTTCACAAATTTATAATTGGATGGATGATTTATTTTATTAAATTTTTATTATAGGACTGATAGTGAAATATGATACGATTCGTTCACATGTGATTTGAGGACATGTGATTAAAAATAGACCAAGATAAGGCAATATCAAGTTCATTCACATTTCATATTATGATTTATGGTTTTAATTAAAATATAGGGAAATAATTAACATAGGGAAATGTGATCTGATTCTCGTGCCACATCTTTAGATGATAAGGATTTTATAACTATGATCACCAGTTTTATATGAGATAACAATAAATGTATTGCAAATAATAAGCAATTACTCGGGAGTTCAATTAAAAATATCAATATTTGACATTTGGAGACCGGGTCAAGAACGAAATAAGCAATTAATTTTCCGTATCATCATCGTTAATAGCAAATTTAAAATCGCATATTCATTGTGGCAAGGATGAAATGCAAGTGTCAAGGTCTTTTCAATCAATCTTTGGAATTTATAATGAAAATGGTACAATTGATATCTAAGTATTACATGAAATGTGAATAAACAATCGGTATATAAATCAAAAGATAGAAAACATACCTCTCGAAACATTTTCTCAGCAGCGTCTGCATTCCATTTTCGTGCTGATTGAGATGAAAAGAAAATAATTAGAAATATTTAATCGAGCTGTTTATTATGAAAACAATAAATTAAATTTAGATGTATGTTAAGATAACTTTCATATTAGACGGTCAGAGTAGGCCTTGAAATTTTTGGGATGTACCGAATTTAGCTCAAAGTACTTCCAATTTTGAAAGAAAGTATCCGTTTGATTTAGAAAGGACTTTTTTATAATGAATTCGACCTCAAATTGAAGAGACCGAGCGAGAAACTGTCACCGTATAGCTCTACAGACCATCCATACCCACGTACAAGTTGAGGCCAAGTCCTGAAAGGCCATAAAAGGTAAAACCAAATATTTTCTGACTCAGAAGCGAATAAATATTGATAATCTTCGGACTTTAGGTAATCAGAGTCATGAAATTTTTCTCTAAGGTAAATTTAACTGGCCTTTTAATTGATTGGGTTCGTCTAGGGCTCAACAGTACATTAGATGCATCGTCGTTGTAGATTATTTCAAGACAAAAATTAATATGAATTTTTGGTAGCTGAATTTCGAGCTACAATAATTTTGTACCAGGTCATTTCCCTTTAAAACAACACAAACTTCATTCAATGTGTTGACTTAGCCTTGAAGTGAAAACCAATCAAAATTCAAATTAAAAAAATGAAATTACATTACATTTTAAATGTGTATCATCATAACAAGCCTTACCTTTCAACCACCGAACTAAATAGATATCGTCATGTGCAGGTTTCAGTACATCACGTACATTACGTTTGAACTGCATTAAATAAAAAAAATGTACATTAAAAACAAAGAAGGAAAAATAAATAACATATTAAATAGATATTCTTTTTTCAATGTTAAAAATAGAATAAAAATAAATTGAAAAAAATAACGTGAACTAGAAATGTGACGTTATTTCAAATGAATGAGATGATGACACATTGAATGCATCAGGAGAAAAAAAATAATAAATAAAAAGTTTTTTTGAATCACAAACCTTCATCAATGCAAATCTTTGATCATCTTGAAGATCTAACGGTGGTGTCTTCATATTTGATTTATTTCAAATTTATTTTATTTAAAAGAAGTTTTTTTTAATTTAAGAGTATTTCACTGTAAATAGAAAACAAAAAAAAATCTTGTTTACTAAATTAATTAAAATACAATCAAATTGTAAATAATTTTTAATTATTATTAAATATTGATAATAATCACACTTCAACTTAATAATAAATTTATATTAATATTTAATCAAATTAAATATTAACCACTCACTTTGCCGATCAATTCCTTAATGAAACACGGATTGTTACAGTCAGATTATTTTGTTTGTTTTTTGATTTAATTGTATTTTATATGGTGTGTTCCTGCGTTATTGTTGTGTGATTACTGCCCTTTTGAATTGATGTTTGATGTATTGTTGCAAAGTAAAATGACCACATTCTGTAATAATAAAATATATATAAAGTTAAATTCCATATCAAATTTGTCTGAATAGGAGATAAAATTAAAAGTGAGGGATGGTGTACTTAATTTTTCGTTTCAGAGATTAATTACAAGTTTAAATTTGTTTTCCAGGTAACCCAGACATCAGATAGTTTGAATCAACGGTGTGTGGGTTGAAAATGGAAGCAGATCTCTTTTTAATTCGAAAATCTTCATCGTCATTGTAGGTTTTTAGGAAGCTTCTTGAAGAGAATAAATTTAAGAATACTTTTGACTGGACGTATATTAAAATAGTGACCAATTTTAGAGATAAAAGTTTATTAATAGTCATGTCTTTGAAAGAAAATTTTAAATAGGAATACCATTGAGGAAGTCATGACTTTTCAAGATTTACTTATCTTATTTATAAGACAAAAAAAATCAGTTGCTCGAACAAGGAATTTCAAATATGGGAAAAAAGAGAAAAAAATAAGTCTAGCGATAAAGATTATGAACATCATAAATGTTATTTTAAGCTAAGTTTTTGAACACGAATAATCGATGAAATACGATGACCCAGTAAAGAAACATAAATGATCTTATGGTTAAAAGTGATGTTCTTTTAAGTCAACAAGACATAGAAGGGAATCCTATACCCAAATTCAACTTTATTTTTTAAAAAGGAAGAAAAATGTTGGAATCAATTGAAATGGAACACTTTAAGTTCGGGACGACGATTTTCTTGGTTTCTCTTCATAATGAGATTTTGAGGAGTGTTGAAATATTAGCTACGAAAGAAGATGAAAATGTTTGTGATTTCGTTAATTTAGCTGATGATTTAAAACATGATAAGGATTATAAACAGTTTAATTGCTAATTATAATGTATATGCAGCCGAAAATTAAAAAAAGTGATGGTTGGGAAGCCTAATATAGGAGCAAATTTTTCTATTCATTAGTTTTTTCATTTTAATGATTATGGTGTCACAGCTGATTGGAACTTTTAGGCAACATCGTCTGTTAAAAGTTCAATTGACCAAGTTGGAGAAACATTCAAATGGATCGCTCATACTGAAATGATGAAGGAAAAAATTTCGAAAATTTATTGGCAGTTATTAATCACGTAATCGTAATCACGATGTCTTCAATTAAAGAGCAGGATCATGCATTTGACCACTAAAAAGTTGAAAAACCTAGCAAATCTATAAAAGAGCGATAAAATAAGCCCCTTCCCATTGATGGTACAAAGGGACTTCAACATATTGTCTCATGTCATTGTTTTCCTCCAACGAAACTCGAGAATGTATTTAATGGAGTGAAAACAAGTATACATATAAACCACAAATTCTACCGAAAATAAATCAACAAAAACATTTTTGTTTGCTCTCCAAATTCATTATTATATATTAAAGTGTGAGTAAATGTGTTTTATGCCTATCCTATATGATGATGGCAAATATTGATGTACCAAAATAAAATGTTAAAACAATATACGTATATAAATTCCCAAAACAGTAATGACTTTGTTTCAGAGTTCATTTTGATTAAAATTTATTGTCATAAAGATTGATATTATTATTTGTATGTTCTTTCAATCTCTCATTTTAATGTTATCACTCATTATAATAATAATTAAAATTTTATATGTATAGCACGACTCATTAATTTGAATTCTATAGTTTTAGGTAAACACGCTTATTAATAAATTTAATTTTAATCAATCTATTGTTTGCCTTAAAATCTAAGGCTTTACATTCAAATCATTTAAATTTTAATTAGTTAAAGAATAGTTTGAAAATATTAGGATTTAAGTGTGTGGTATTGTTTCTCTTGATGATAGGAATACATGAATGGAAGATTTCAGTGTTGTAATTATTTTACAAAGACATTAATTTTTAATTGAAAATAACAAGTATCTAGTACAAAGTGATAAGAACTAATTTTAATTTTAGAAGTTTTAATGTGACGCAAATTGTATTTACATTCCTAAATTAAAAAAAATAATATATTGATAATAAACAGGAAATTTCATAGAATTAGAATCATGATACAGGTTCTTGATAAGAAGTCATCATTCAAGATCTCCCAAGTATCAAAGTTTCCATTTAAATAAGACCGTTAATAATTTTGTCATGCAATTCACTTATGAAAAGTTAATTGACTTGCATTTTTATTATTGCATAATCCAGAAACCGTTATTCAGCAGTTAATTATAAATGAATAAATGAATTCAACTAACACCTGCATTGACGTCAATTAATAACATATGCCTTTCAACTTCATCTCACTTCAACAGTAAAAAAACTCTCATTCAGTTAACGTCTAGTCATTGGGTACTTGAATGAAATTTCTCTTTCATTTCAGTTAATAGCCAAATTGCACAATCTGCAATTACAACTTGCTTCCTATGTACGGAATTTTTTCAGTATAATCATCATTACATGTATGTTTGCTATTATTATGACTTGTTTTTTACACGTTCACTCTCTCTAATGAACAATTTAATATTAATTGAATTTGTATTATTGATGTTTATGTGTACAAAAATCACATACACAGGTGAGTGATTAGTGTTTATTTATTTAGTGGTGATTAATTGCAAAATATCATCAAAAAAAAAATAAATTGGTGGAGACGCCTGGTTATTTATAAATTCTTAACATTGACTTAAATTTTTTTTTAAATAAAACCTTTTGTGGAAATTAGTGTGTAAAGTAAACAAAATGTGATATGATATGGAAGATAAGAGCAATAATCGCCTTATTTTTTACAATTCATATCGTGAAATGATGCGAAAAAGTGATAAGGCAGGTAATGCCATTAGCTTGAAATTGAGTGAGTCTATTTTTAAAATCTTTCAACATAATGAGGGACTTTAAGTCAATTATTTTGCATTTTATAAAGTGCACTCAACCAAAATTGAAGTAAATTCAATTTTTTTTCTGTAAATGACCCTGAATTGACATGAATTAAAAGGTCAGGCAAGACCACTGTCAGTCAATATCAGAGACTTTAATTTGACTTTTAAATTTTAACGGACCATGCGATTATTTTTCTGGAATTCTAAGGCCAGATTTAGATTTATAAGATGGCTCGAAAGCCTGAACTCAAGCCATCAGTTAGGCTCAACCGTTATCATCATCAGAGGGGCTTAGATTTTATCTTGTCATCCCAAGCAGACGCCACCTTTATCTAGCCTTTAACTCAAATTGAGTATCCGGAAAAAGGGCCATTTGAGATTGTAAAGTTTCATGGCCGAAGCGAGAATCGAACTGCTAACCTTCAGATTGATAGTCCAGAATGCTAACGACTAAGGTCAGTCGTTTGAATTTTGTCTGCATTGCATTTTCTTTTAATATTGCAAATTTTCCCATATCAATTCAATGTAAAATAATGAAAGTGCTCATTTTTTGCAATAAATAACTTGAAAGCATGAACGGAAGTAAATAATGTTTATGTTGAGTAATATTTGAATTTATAGTTCCGAAACTTTTTAAATGCACCACAAATTACACTGTAACATATTAGTTTTTGGTCATTAAATTCATCATGATTTTTGCGCAAAATTTTCTAACTTGAACTTTGAATGGCCTTCCACAAACTTTTTTCCACTACAAGGATTTCAAGGGATAACATAAAATACACAAACAGACACACACACACCACCTGTAGTAAAACTTATTTTCAATATTATTGAACTTGACATTTCCATGCTGTGTGTTTCAGAACTTTTTCAATAAAAATATTTCTTTTTCTTATAACATTTTCTTGGGCACTCACTTTTTTATATTTAATTTCAATTAAATTTCACAATTAAAGTCCTTTTAATGTTATTTTATAGTAATATTTTTATTTAAATAAATATTAATTTTATTTGTTCACAAGTCAAATTATGTTTAAATAAATAAAATTGAGTGAATGAATAATTTCCTCGGATAAAAAATACAACTTTTTCGATTTAATGTCAAGATCAAACTAAATGTATGTCGGATATTGAAGAGTAAATTTGATTTTTTTTATTTGAACAAATTGAATCATTTCTACGACAACACAACGATATCTCTTTTAAAAGAGGTTGAGTCTCTCTTTTTGCTCACCTTTATTACAGAGACTTGGTGTAATATGTACATTGTTGTGTAATGTAATTATTATTATTACTTATTTTTATTGAAATGTAAGTGAACAGTAGGTCGGTAAAAGAGTGTTCATTGTTTAATACAACTTTTGGTTTTGCGCATGATTCGGGTTGTGTCCATTAGAAATTTGAAATTCATTGAATTGATGAAATTTTAGGGGCAGAAATTGGATTCTTATTTGATTTTAAGGGTAAAGTAGGATCTATAAGGGTCCACTATGGTCCCGAAGTGTCCTTTTGGGTTCCCTTAGCCTTAGCCTAGAGTCTAAAGATGGATCTTTAATATTGTCATTCGTTAGCAGTTTTCGATGTTATTTAAGTCAGATCTTAACCTGCTTTAAGACTTTTTGTAAAAAATTACGATCTTCAATTAAAAAGATTACGAAGTCTTATTCAATTCAATTAAAAGTGTATCTAATGCATCTAACACTCTAATTCAATTTTATTTGAACGAGTTTTTTTGTTAATAATCCGTTGCAATTCACTGATTTTGAAGCCAAATTTGTTTTTTTTTCTTTAATTAAGTGTTGTTCTTATTAAATTTTATTGGGTTAATCGATCAGACACTGTCTTACCTTTATTTCAACCTTTAGAAATCGTAATTGTCATTGCCGGAACCAGTTTCAGTTTTTTTTGTCGTGGTCGTCAAAATTTTTATAATGACATTAATGAAATTACTTTAAATTTAATAAAACTCAAACTAAATTAGGTTTTTATTGGAATATGATATGTGTCCAGAATTAAATTAAAAATAATATGTAACCCGAAATTGACGATAACTTTAAATATAAAATAAAAATAGTAAAATTATACTCATTAATTTTAGCTTAACCACTAAAGAGCTCTAAAGAGACCGTGTGATGCCCTTGGAGATCGTACCCAAACTTTTATGGTTAGGGAAAATATCTATTCATTTGACTTTGGACCTTAGCGCAGAAATTACATATTTGTCTTATTTGGGTTAAGAAGAAAAATGATGAGTAATTCTTCAGTGATACGTCTGACTTTAATAAGGATTATTATTGATATTTTTTTTCTTTCATTCAATTTCATCGTATTTGTTCTATACATTAAAGATCACAATAAAATAAAAATCTTCTATCGAAATTTCTTTTGAATTTTAACCATTTTTACGTCCAACCTGTTCAGGAACTTTTTAGTCTCTGAACTACATAAAATAAATTTTTAATTGTCTCGTGCTTCAATTCTACAAGACACTGTCATCTGAGTATGTTTCATACAGAAAATTTAACTAATCTTTCAACTGAGGGCAGGATGAAGGCTAATAACGTATAAAAAATGATTAAAAGCTTTAATTTTCTGGATAAAAATTTTTTACGACTTTTGATCTCAATTTTGAATTTCATCAAATTATGACTACAATGAGAATCTAAATTGAATAATAGTAAAAAAATAATAATAAATCTTGCCAAGCAAGATCACTCAAATTTAAAAGAAGAAATTGCTTCTGAATTGACTCAAGTCGATTAACATCATTTATAAATTTTGGCATCCAGATTATCTTTCCATATTCAATGATGGATAAAATGAGCGACAGTGCAGTTCAGACGAGTTCAGGCCCCTAAATCAACCAAACTGAAAGTTGGTCCAGGTGCAGATTGAAAATAATTAACGGCCCTGGAATTCTGTATGATTTTACGCTAAACTTAAGTTTTACATGACGATCGACTGTGACCTTACTGGCATTTGCAAGACGCCCATTTGATTTGTCGCTACGTTAAAAACGATATTGTTGAGAGTTAACCAAAACCAACACAAGGCTATCTTGTATCATATTCAGAGAGAGAATCAAGGAAGAGTACTAGGAATTGAACACGGTTTTGCACAAAGCTACTTCCTTTCGAATCTACTTCCTTTGGAGCAATCCACTGTGACGAAGTTCCTTCGCTTCGGGCTAGACGCTTAGTCCTAACTAGTGCAAGTCTCCCAGGCAGTGGGTGTTCTTTGGATTTTTTAGAAATGTGGTGAGAGATGGAAGAGTTCATCTTGTATTGCTGATATTTTTTGAAGCCTTCTTTGATTGAAACTTGAACTCGCATTGATTGACTTTCTTCATTTGATTGATTTTGAATACAAAAAAATAACACAGTTCATCATTAATGTATTTTGTAATCTTTATTCTGAAAAATTAAATAATGTTCAAAGCTTTCAAAGTATACAAACTTTTAATTGAACAGAAAGTTAAAAATTAATTATTAAGTTCTTTTGTTTCTTATTTTTTCTGTTTTATTTTTATAATAATTTTTTTTATTTATTTTTATTATAACACAATATCTGCTCAATTGAGATACAGTCAATATTTTTATATTATTATTTATTATTTATCAGTATAATTAGTAATAATATTTATTTTTAATCTTTTTTTTTTTGTTTGAAACATAATCAAAATAGTTTTTATTTTTTAATATAATTTGCTTTTCTTTGAAAAGTTCTGATTTTTTTTGTTTTAATCATAGGGAAATCATTAAATTTATCATTATTACAGCTTATTCACTAAAATTTAATGTTTTTTTTTTTATTTTATTTCATTTTAAAATAATAATATTTATTTTATTTTTATTATCTATAAAGTTTTAATTAAGTTCAATATTTTTTTTCTTATTTTTAAATTTATTTTTATTATTATTGAATAAAGTTCTAGCCACTATATTTTTTTTTGTTTTAAAATTATTTTGAAAGATTTAAGGGAGAGCACTGCAGTCTCTTTATATTATTTTTTTTTATATATTTGATATTAAAATTTTGTATTTTTTTTATATAATTTTCACATTTTTTTTCTCACATTTCGTTTTTTTTTTGTAATATTTTATGAGATTTTTATTTGTAGCTTTGTAGTAATAATGATTAATTTTTTTTTTCAATGAAGAGTTCACTTATAGGATTGTGTTAAATTTATATTATGATTTTATTTTATTTTAGTTATCCTTAATATTCATTATCTTGAAATATTTCACATTTAATTTCTACACATCAATAAAAGTTCTGGATACTGAAATTAAAACTAAAAAAAAAATAAAACAAGAAAATACAGATGAAAATTAAATTAAATGAAGAAAAGAAAAATAATTATTATTTTCCTGTTGCTCCTCTTTTTAAAACATTTATCAGAATGTTGAAGATGCCCTTGAGATGCTGCTAAAATGAAAAATTGCGTGATTCGAGAGATGGATTTCCTTGTTCTATGCTATTTTAATTTATTTTTAAATGTAAAAGGTGGAAATTACTGAGATGAAAACTAAATTATAATTATTTTAAGTTTACTGTTGCTGCCAGTAAAAAAAAATATTATTATTATTATTAGGATACTTTTCAAATACTCTGATTAAGAGTCGTTTTATTAATATTTTTTTATATCTAGAGTTAGGGGGGAAATTTAAGGGGTACTACAAAGGTCTCAAAGAGTCCATTAAATTGTAGTTTTTTCTATTGATTCTGTAAATGTGCAAGTTAAAATGAAGAAAATTTGTGTGGAATTGCATTGGATGATCATCGTCGACCACGATAATTTCGTTTATTATTATCGCTATTACGATGATTATTCCAATCACTTCCACCACTTCGTTCTAGCTTGCGTTTTTGGCCAGGAATACGATCAGAATTACGTTCCTTATCTGACCTGTGACTGTTATTGTAATCATTGTTACGATGATGTGTTGGTCTGTCATTTGAGCGATGATCAGCTGATGATTTTGTGGTAAAAAATGATGGAGGTGGAGGTGGTCTTATACTCCCGGGATAATCGGCTGATAAACTGCCATCATAATAACGTGGTAATGCTGGTGGTAGTGCTTCAAGTAATTGAGGGAATCCTGGTGGAGGGGCATAGGGCATCGGAGGTAATTGATGATGTTGCATTTGTCGCATATAATCAGCAACATAAGCTTCGGCAGCTGCTGTCGTACTTGGATATCGAGGCATTTTACCTCCACCAGGCATACGATTATCACGAGAATAAGGAGAAATTGGTGGTTTCTTAAATGGAGGTCCACCATTCATTGGTCTTCGACCAGGCATGAATTTTCTTCCTCCTCGCATTGTCATTCTACTTGAACCACCACGACCATTATCTCGTCCTCCTCTACTAGAACTATTCCTAGACATCATTGGAGGTCTTCGATTAATCACCGGTTTAATACCCTTTTCACGTAAAATCCGTCCAGATTCCTTGGATTTCTTCAGTATTGGAAGCATTTCAATTGAATCATCTTCAGGAAATAGCTTACATAGTTCCTGAGCAACTTTTGGTTCAATCTCCTGTCCATCACGACCAATTTTAACCGGTTTACCTTCATTCCATGGATTATACAAATGTGTTGTACATGTAAACGATAACTCTTTCTTACAAATCCAGTCTATATCAAAAGTGCCACCCAAAGCTTTTGCTGAAATACCTGGTGGCAAAACCCAATCCACACTTGGTCCACGTTTACTTTCACAACTCATCCGAGCAAATCCAGCGAATTTTCCACTTTCCTTCACGGAAAATATCAACAGGACATTTCTGCATTCCTTAAATGCCCGATTTAGATTTGCCTCGTTTTGGGGTAAAGTTGCCCAGACCCCCTTTGTCTTTGATAATGTCACATTATCGGCATTATTTGATTTAATTACATAGAATCTGGCATCTCTGAAGAGATAGTTTAGTTTTGTCATGTAATCATAGGATTTGCCACTTTTACTACCACCCTCAGTTTTTTGCTTTTTTGCATCTGGACTCGCACTACTACGAGATTTATTTTTTGTTGACGCATGATTGTTAGTGTCACTAGACTTACTCTCACCTCCACTCTTATGACGTCGTTTCGCTTTTGGCGATGATCCACCAGAGCTGACAGAGCTCATACTACTATCGTTATTGTTATGATGATTTTTGTTGCTGTCTCCCTTTTCAGATGTATCAGATGCCTCACTTCGTGTATCGAATGTGTCTTCTAATTGTTGTAGTGCCGCATTTATATCAGATTCGTTTTCGTCTAATCCTGCAAGACACAAAAGGCAGGAAAATTTCAAACATTAGAAATCGTTATAAATGTATCTTACTAATAATAAGTTTAAATATCAAAATTTCAATTATATTTATTTTGCACTTCTCTTTTAATTTTATTTATATTTCAATTTATTTTTTGCATCCATTTTGTATTCATCTTTTTTTTTTTTGAACTTCATATTTTTTTGTGTACTGGATCTGTACTTATATATACACATATATACTCAGAGTACATACAACGCGTATATTTATATATACAAACTGTATGTGTGGAAAAATTCTTTGCAAATTATGATTTTTTATTTGTAATTTCTTGGTTTGAGAGAAAAAAACCCCGTTATTTCACCATTTTAAGAGTAAAACGAGTTCATGCATTTCATATTTGCATCAAATTCAATCACTTTTATTTTTTTCAATTATAAACATTAATTTAGTTTATTTTTATTTTCAAAGTTTTTTTTTGTTATAAAGTTTTTATGTATAATTAATTTACCCAACATAATCGTAGAGTCCATTTTCTTTTATAGTGGGGTTTTTTTTCTTATGGATTTAAGCGCAACTTCAAATTGCACCACATTTAGTTTGATGTTTTCTTTCGATGCACAATCAGTTGAATTTTATGTTTCAAGATAATTTATGTATATTTTTGGATTATTTCTATGTGAAATTTAATTTATTTTTTTATGATGTCGGTGATGCTTCGGTTTTTTATTTTAGAACATTCAAATGAAATTTTTAGAACAATCATCTGTCAAAAAACTGTCAAAATTTCGATCGTCGAATGAATTGTTGATATTTCGATATCGATTAAGTCTGTTTTTGTTTGTTTGCCGGTATTCTGATAAGAATTTCAATTTAAAAAAAAATTAATTAGGTTTTAAAATGGATTTTATTAATGCATTACCTAAAATTGTAAGTAGTCCATTTATTTTTTGTTAATATAAAAAGATATGAGTTAAATATTTTACATTGAATATTTTTGAGCATCAATTTTGAGTAGGTTACAATTTGCTGTGACCTTTCAAGACATCGCCAACCAATTTCACGGCATAAATTGAAGTTCCCGGAGCTGACAGCACTCCATAACCGCCATGTCCATAATTGTGTACAATTTTTCTATGTGATCCATCAATTTTGGTCTGAAATTCAATTTCAACTCTGACCGGATCTCGGTGTGGTCTCAATCCAACACGTTGAGCCACTACTTCAGCTTTCCTCAGACTTGGCAACATCCCTTCACAGCGTTCCTTTATCGCAGCACCATCATATTTCGACCATGTATCATCATAACTATCAAAATTGCGGCATCCACCAAGTGTAACTGCGCTAAATCCTGGTATGATATACGTATCATAATCCCCAAAAAATGCCATTTTAATCCAGGGTGCATTGACCTTAAAAACTTGACCTCGAATTGGAACAAGTTTATAATCGTTACAAAGATACTTGGCACCGAGCCCAGTACAATTCACAACAACATCGTACTTGACATTGAATTTATTGTCCAAATCGGAGAATGTATTTAATTTTGATTGCGTGTAAATTCCACCTTGTTGCTTGAACTTATTCAAAGCGTATGGCAAATACAAGGAATTGTCTGTAAGCAAAGTCGTGAAAAATGATCCATATTTCCAATCACCAGTACACAATTCTAGTTCTTCTTCTGTTACACTTCGATATTTCGGACATAATTTCTCCATGAAATGATTTCGAACCATATCCTTGCCACGACTTGAAAAAATATAGCCTGATAGCTCTGTTACTCCCATTTGACTTGCATCTGAGCTTTTTCGAAGGTCATCCCAATGATGGTAAGCATCGTAAAGCCATTTACTTGTAAAATTAAATTAAATTTAAATTTTTTATTTCAAAAGTGAATTGAATTCAAAATTTTACTTGGTAATCTCCGGTGTTGGACCTGAAAAACTGATTCCAGGACGGAAAATTCCCGCTGCAACGTCACTCGTCGTATCTTTCAACACCTTATCAGCGATTATCGTTATATTTGCATTTCTATACTCTTTTTGCAATTCCAAGGCCGTTGTTAATCCCACAACTCCCGCTCCGACAACACAAATATCCATTTTTACTTCTTCTTATTTATTTTTTTTTTAAATTGAATTGTGACCGCAATCAGCTGATGAAAACAAATGCGTACAAAATTCGACTTTAAATGACATTATATAATAATTTAATAAAATTTATTA
Organism: Culicoides sonorensis; assembly: GCA_900002565.1. NCBI lineage: Eukaryota > Metazoa > Arthropoda > Insecta > Diptera > Ceratopogonidae > Culicoides > Culicoides sonorensis. The sequence goes on along the minus strand of LN483352.1, from coordinate 2,556,823 downwards.
CAATATGTATTTTGATAAACATACAGATTATAATTCAACCAAAAAAACAAACATGATAATAATGTTTATTTATCATCTTACGTATATTTGACTACAGGAGCTCCATGCACACTTAAATGGATCATTGTGTAATTCAACATTATTGAAATTGAGAAAATTAAAGTATGGAGATTCGGAAGCAACGGATATTGAACCAGCATTTTATCAAATTCTTGAATCTGATAATTTGTCTTTGGCTGAGTAAGTTTTTTTATTACTTTTGATTGAATTGTTATTGACATTTATTTTTATTGTAGTTGCTTTTTGAAATTCAAATATGCTCATAATTTAACGGATTCGTGGGATGCCTTAAAATTAGCCACAGAATGCATGATTGAAGATTTTGCAAGAGAAAAAACAGTTTACTTGGAAATTCGGAGCACTCCGAAAAAAACCTTCACTTTGAGTAAGGAGGATTATTTGGAAGCGATTATTACAGGAATTGAGTAAGAAAAATGTAGAACGTAATCGTGAATGATATACGTAAGCGCATTTCTATTGAAAGAAAATTCGTCAATTTGCCAAAAAACAGCCATTTTGGGAAATTTCGAGATTTTGTGAATTTTTTCGATTTTTTTAAATATTCGAAATTTTTGAAAATTCCGTGATTTTGGAGATTTCTGTTGTTTTTTTTAAATGTCAGCGGTTTTTAAATTTCCGTGAGTTTCAGCGAGTTTTAATAAATCCCGTATTTTTCAACAATTTTGGAAATTTACGCAATATTATAAATTTTCGCGATTTTGAAGATTTTTGCGATATTTTTAAAATTTCAGCAGTTTTTAAAATTTCAGTGATTTTTAACGCATTTTAAAATATACCGCATTGTTCACCGATTTAATTTTTTTCTATCTTAGAAAATTCTGCTATTTTGTAGTTTTTCGCTTTTGAAAAAATCATAGAATTTTTAACGATTTTTGAAGTTTTCGTAATTATAAATTTACCGCAATTTTTTTAAATTTTTGCAACTTTACAAAATTTCATTCAAAAACTCATTTTACAAAATTCCGCACTGTTCAACAATTTTAAAATTTTCGAAATTTTAGAAAATTCTGCGGTTTTTTTTTAATTTACGCGGTTTTTATGATTTTTGATAAGTCAGCCAATTTAAAAATATTCCCTCATTTTCAAAATTTATTCAATTTTTAAAATTTTCGCAATTTTTTTAAAATTTTCGCAATTTTTTTAAAATTTTTGCAATTTTACAATATTCCACGATTTTGGAGATTTTTGCGATTTCTTTAAATTTCAGCCGTCTTTTATGCATTTTTGAAAAGTCGTTGTTGTTTTATTTTTAATTTCAGCAGTTTATTTAAATTTCTGTAATTTTCTGCGCTTTTTAGAAAAGTCGGCTATTTTGCTGACACAAACGGACGGACAGCAGGAACGCTCCCAAAACACCCATTTTTTCAAATCGACAGGAAATGCGCTAAAGAATATAATTATGGCTAAAAATGTCTTATAATTTTTAATAATTTTTTCAGTTCAAGTAAATCCACATACCCCGACATATTAGTTAAATTAATCGTGTCAGTTAATCGTACTGATGGCCCGGAAGCTGCAAAGGAAAATCTCGGTGTGACATTAAAACTCATGCAAAAATACCCCGATATAATTAAAGGGATGGATTTGAGTGGAGATCCCCTTAAATACACCTTCCAAGATTTCGTCTCAGTTTTCACAGAAGCTCGCAATAGTGGTTTAGGAATCGCCTTACATGCAGCCGAGGTCCAAGAAAAATATGAAGATGTCACTGATATTTTAGATTTTGGTCCTGACCGAATTGGACATGGAACTTTTATCGAAGGTACATTAAATTTCATTAAAATTTCTTATTTAAATACTATTTATGACTTATAACAGAATCTGGAATCAAAAATTGGCAAACATTGGTTTCAAAGAAGATACCGATCGAATGCTGTTTGACTAGCAATGTCAAATGTGGTACAGTAAAAAGTTACGAAGATCATCATTTCAAGAAACTGTTTGAAATGGGGCATCCTGTCACGATTTGTGTAAGGAATTTCAATGAAATTTAACATTTCAATCAATAAAATATTTTTTTTAACATTTTAGACTGATGATTTTGGAGTTTTCGGTACAAGCCTTTCACAGGAAATTTATTTAACGGCAACTCATTATAAAATTTCAAATATAGATTTAGTAAAAATAATGAAACAAAGCGTGGATTGCAGTTTCGCATCAGATACTGAAAAGAAGGCTCTCAAAGAGATTTTTGATAAATTTTGTATTGAGAACAATTTTCATTTAATGTGAAAATAAAATTTTTATTAAATTTTTATTAAATTTTTTAACGGTCAATCACGTTTTTTCCTATTCAAATTTCATCGAATCCCATCGAATCGAGTTGAAAAATATTCTGTCATAATTTTTTTGTTATGATTTATTTATTAATGCCATACACACATAAAGCCATTTAATTACTATAATTACCAAAGTTTTAATTTAAACATAAATTTTGTGCTTAAATTAGTCAGATAATGAACATTTCTTCCCTGGATGAAGTGAAAAAAGAACCTGAATTACAAGTAAATCATTTGGAAAACGGAAAAAAGATGGAACACGAGTCAGAAGAATATTTACATTATAATGTAAGTTTTTATTTTTATGACCCTGTTTCATAAAATGTTTTATTGCATGATAAAAATTTTAATATTAATTTTTTTCTTCTTCTAGACATTTGATAGAGACCTGAAATTACTTGAAGTGTACAAAACATATCCTCAACTTTATGATAGAGAACATCCAGATTTTCGTTTTGCCACCCGGAAAGAGAATGCTTGGAGGCAATTGAGTAAAGATGTTGGCATACCTTTGGAGACCTGTAGAAAGCGGATTACGTACATAAGAGCAAGATTCACTGTCGAAAGACGTCTAATAAAGAATGGACAACATTCAGATTGGCCGTTAATGGAACGATTGAAATTCTTGCATAAACATATCCAAATGCGAAGACTTAGAGATGACAATAATGATTGTGAAATGTATGTTACAAAATTGTTTGTTTATTTTAAAAAAAATGTATTTTGTTTATTTATTTTAATTTTTAGTGATTTTGATGATGAAAATAACCAGGCCTCAAGTACCTCATTTACACAAATGAACCAATCCATGAAACGAGCATTTCCAAATTTAGACAATAGTGATGAACAACCAAATAATATCAGAGCCAAACGCCATCAACCTCACCAGCCACCACAATTAGATGATTTCGATGGACACACAACCTTATCACCGACACCTTATGGCATGCCACACCATATGCCAATCATACCTGAAGTTTCTACCACAGAAATTGGGCATCGTGATAAACATGCAATATTTGGGGAATATGTGGCTGAAGTGTTGCGACGCCTACCGAAATCCATGCAACCACAAACAACGATGAAGTTGATGAGTGTTGTAATTGAGGCTCAAGAACAAGAAATGAACCAAAGTACGAGTCAAGGTTCAAATTCCGCAGCAGGCACAACAGTACAAGTAACGGAAAACGGCGCAAAATGATTTTGACTTAAAAACGCTTCATTTATGAGCCAAAGAACTTTTTACATGTACAATAACTAAAAATATTAGTTTTAAGAAGAAAAATTAAGAGAAAATTACCATTTTTATATCGAAAATCGAAGTGAAATTCGATTCATGTTCTAAATGTTTAACAATATTTTTAATGTAATATTTTAATTACATCCATATTTTAAAAACTTTCTACAGTATTTTAACAAACAAATTTCATATTTCCGAGTTACAAATTAAATGGGATCAAATATATTTTTTTACACACACTTTTTTTTGTTTTCGAGAGTGTTTTATCATGAATGTGCTGAAATAGTTTAAGGAAAATTTTAAAATATTACTTTTAAAAAAAATAAGATTTTAATAAAAACAGAAATAAAGAGAAAATGATTTAATAATTCAAATATTACTGTTTTAAAATCACGACTGTGAAGTTTTGCCCGGTTATTATTATTTACGCTATTAAAAAATTATCGAAAAAATTAGGGTGTCCATTTAGATTAAATTTTTGGGACAGTGGAAAATCCAAAATTATTCGGAAATGTCGGAAAATATTCGAGAAAACTCAAAATAGATAGGAATATAAGTTGAAAATGTGCTTTCGACTAAATTTGAGTAAAAATTGTTGGAGTATTTCCCAGAAAAGTTAAAAATGGGAAGGTAAACAATAATCCCTCAAACTTAAAGACCAAAACAGCATGATTTCAAAATTTTGAACCTTATTTAATTTTTCTGAAAATTTTTCTTCTAAGCACATGGATATTTCGTTCTACCCCCCCATCTTTGAACCTCCCTGGAAGAGCTTCAGCAATTATTTTTCAAATAATTAAAAATCAAAGTTTCAAAATGGAAAAACGAACTCAAAATTCATAAAAAAATCTTCGAATTTTGCATGTTTTCCGATTCAATGGTAAATTTAAGATTTTTTCGATTTTTCCAAATATTTTCTGATTTTTTTGGACATTTTCTGATTAATTTGACTTTTTCCGGTTTTTTACTGGCCAAAAATATTGAACGTAAATGGACACCCTAATTTTTCGGTTAATTTTTTAACTGTGTGAAAAAAAAACGGAACAAACTTCACAGAAATCTAAAAACCATTTTCATTTGACTAAATAATGATTTTTTTATTATATTTTTTTTCTAATCAATGACTACAATTTTTTCTTTTTTTTGGTCAACAATAAATATTTTCAATAAATCAATTTCTTAGGTAGCCTGAGCTGGAGTCGTAGTCTCAGTTGTATTGCTTGTAGTTTCAACGTCCTTTTCGGTGATTGCTAACCATGGTAACTTCTTTTGCAGCTCAATTCTGTATCTGGGATGTGAAATTGCATAGACATATGGGTCTAAGCATGCCACAAATTTGCAAGTACATGCAGGAATCATCGTGACACCGGGAGTCAAAAGTGTTTGATCACCAAAAGCTAATACAAAACATAAAATTAACAGTCTAAATTTCATTTTAAATTTCAAATACTTACCACCAATTAGAGCTAACACTGCATATGGAGTCCATGAGGCCACAAACAAGAAACAAACTGTAATAGCAGCTTTGGCAATACGAATTTCAACTGAACTACTTCCAGCATTTTGATTTGATCTCAAACTCTCAACATTCATTTTCTTTGCTTGGTCTCGTAACGCTTTCTCATGATTTGCGACATGGCTTACAATTTGACTGTAATAATAGATGATCAAGGACATTGGAAAGACATAGCTAAAGGTGAAGAGAGTTCCGACAAACATTTTGTTGTCAAATGTTGTAGTGAGGTAATCAAATGTACAGGAAGTCAAATAACCCTCTGAAAATAAAAAAAATTAATAAAGACATTAAAAAATAACGGTCATTTCATTTAAATTTAACAATTCAATTCGACGAAGAAATCAGATTCTCGATAGCGTTTTGAGATGTAAACAAAAGATGCATAATTCTGAGTTGATGTTCATTGAAAGTGATTGATTTACGCAAAAAAAATTAAAATAAGAAATAATCAATAGTAAAAATCAGTTTTTTCCAAATTAATACCAAAGTTTATGATATTTTTTGTGTGGTTGTGTTTCGAGTAGATCCATAGCACATGAAAAATGTCACAGAAAATTCATATAACAGGAAAACCAACACGAAGCACTTCAGAACACACTTTCCGTGTTAGCCCAAGTCTTGGACAATCATCTCGTGACTTGACAACAACATCTCTTGAAATCGGTTGTACTTCACAACAAGATCTCGCTACCTCCACACCAAATATGTCAACAGATCTCTGCTCATTATTCGAGTGTCCAGTTTGTTTTGATTATGTCCTTCCCCCGATATTACAATGTCAAAGTGGACACTTGGTCTGTTCAACATGTCGCAACAAATTGACTTGCTGCCCTACGTGTCGTGGCTCTCTCGGAAATATACGTAATTTGGCGATGGAAAAAGTGGCATCCAGTGTGAAATTTCCCTGTAAACACTCGAATCTGGGATGTCCTGTTGCAGTGGTTTACACCGAAAAGGGGGATCATGAGGAGATTTGTGAATTTAGACCATACTTTTGTCCATGTCCTGGTGCTAGTTGTAAATGGCAAGGAAGTCTCGATTTGGTCATGACTCATCTCATGGTGCAGCATAAAAGTATCACGACACTTCAAGGAGAAGACATCGTATTTCTGGCAACAGACATCAATTTACCAGGTAATTGTGATTTTTAACATTAATGTAATTTTTGTATTCAATTTCATCTGAATTAGGTGCTGTTGATTGGGTTATGATGCAAAGCTGTTTTGGACATCACTTTATGCTCGTTCTTGAAAAGCAGGAAAAATTCGATGGACATCAACAATTTTTCGCAATCGTACAATTAATTGGATCTCGTAAACAAGCAGAAAACTTTGCATATCGTCTCGAATTAAATGGAAATCGTCGACGTCTGACATGGGAAGCCATGCCACGGTCCATTCATGAAGGTGTCGCAAGTGCCATCATGAATAACGATTGTCTCGTATTTGATACTTCAATTGCACAACTTTTTGCTGACAATGGTAATTTGGGAATTAATGTTACGATCTCTGTCGTTTAAATGACTTAACATGAAATTCACTCATATTTAACTGATTAAATTTAAATTTAAAGGAAATAAAAAACATATTTGGATAACAATTTTGTGAAATTTTAAACTCACCTGGAACATATCGACCCCAGAACTTTAAAACAGGAAGAACTGCCCACGGAATCGTGTACAACCAAACAAGAGTTGTCATCATAATTGCCTTTGTATGCGTTAAACGTCCATCGAATGGTCTTGCAATTGTATTGTAACGGTCATATGCGATGCAAGCCTGAAATTTTAATTTTAATCACATTTTACTTTAAATTTTAAATTTCACATTACATTTGTCGTTGACGCTCCGATTCCACTCAAAGTACCCATGACACCAAAAATCTGACATCCCATATTACCCAAAGTGAATCCCCGTGTAAATGAGTTATAGATGAAAATTGGGGTCTTTAACATCATGACAAAGTCACAAATAGCCAAATTCACTACAAATGTATTGCTTGGAGTTCGAAGACTTTTTGCACTGCAATATTTTTTTTAAATTTAATGAAGTTATCTGATAAATTTCATTTGAATTGAATTCTTACGATGAAAAGACCCAAATTACAAGTCCATTTCCGATAAGCGAAAAAATCATAAAAAATATGTAGAGTAAACCCAAAAGGTAATTTAATGAAGCTTCAGGTTCCGGGTATGCCAACCAATGTTGAGGAATGTGAGGCAACTCTTCTGGTGGAACATTCCATCCAAGCATATGGACATCGGATCCAATTCTGAATATAAAATAAGATATTTTTCACTGATTCAATGAAATTTAAAATGAAAAATTAATAACCGTTTTTCAGGCTGAAGCACCTGATATGTAAAATTTGTTACACTGCTATTAAGGGCAACCATTTTACTTTATTTTTTATTATTAAACACTGGTATTATTTTGATTTAATTTTATTTTAAGGTAAATATGAGTCCTAGACACGGCCTCACGGTCTACTGACGAAGTTCTTTGAAAATCATTTCTTTTATATCCTATTTTTTTCCGTTGTTGTTGTGTTGAATTTAAATACCAATTTAATTTGCAGTTATAAAATGCTAAACTTAGCAAATCCAATTAATTGAAATTTTATATAAAAATAATATTAAATAAACGATTTTGATCGATCGTATAGGTCTCAATTTTAAGTAGAACTCTAGGATGCGTGTTTCAAGAAGGTTTTGAGTCATGATTTGAAAATCCGTTTTGATTTTATTTCGTGTACGTTTTAGTGAGTTCTAAGAAATTTCGTGAATTTCAGATGATTTTTGGTCACCTTAAAATACAAACCTGCTAAATACTTATAAAAATTGTTTATTTAAATTGATAAGGCTTCAATCAAAACGTTGTATCTCTTTTCTTCAAAGCTATCAAACTTGGTGTCAAGGGCAATTACAATCCAAACAAAAATTTAACTAACAGAAATTAGTGAAAATCACGTTTTTTGAATCAGAATCTGAAAATTGAGACAAATAAAAACCTTGAAATAATTAATACAAATAGGTGATTAAATAACGGTTTTCCGATTTTCATTTTGTATTAAAAAAAAAATAAAAATAAATGTAATGACATCAAAATCCCTTGAAATTTTTACACTTTATAATTTGATATAAATGAAATTTGTAATAAAATTTTTGTTGGGCTTCCATGTAATCAGGATAATCTGGCACTCGATAAATGACATCAATTTGTTATGCAAGGTCACGACGACAAGAATATTTAACCTTTGTAAATGATGATTTGTTAACATTTTCGATTCCTTTATATGATGAGAATATGGAAGATTCACGTTGATTGACTTTGACCTTAACTGTGGAAAAATTTTTATCTTAACATGATTCTTGTGAGTTGAAGTTCTTCGTATCACCTCAGAAAATTTTTTGAGAAATCTCATCTCAATGAAAACCATTTGTCCTGAGGCTTCTCATCATTGAGAGCGCATATTTCACTTCGACTTCAAATTCCGTTGCATAATCATCAGCACCTGTAAGTTCCAGAAGCAATGTAGACAATTTTTAGTCTGAAATGAACTGGAGCACTAAATTACTCCTATTGTTTACCATAGAATTAATTACCCAATATTCGAATTCAGCTGATAATCGTGCTGGAGAAAGAATTATTTTACTTTGATCACCAAGGTCGTGCCTGCCAATTTCTTTGTGCGTTGTACATCCCACTTAAATCCACGGAAAATTAAACTATTTCTGGACTCATCTCACGATCAGGTCTCTTGCAATAACATTTTTCATCAGTCCTTTGAAGTTATTCGGCTAAATGTAATTTTGGCTGGCAAATATTTTAAAAAATCGAATTGAAAAATACTTTTCCATGATTTTTTATGTAAATCATTGATAAAAACCGGTTCACAAAATTTTTTGTTTGTTTTGAAACTCAGCTGTTCCAAAGTATTAATTTTTTTTGAGAAACGTAACAATGAATCAAATATACGTTATACAGACATGTACATCTGGTCTTAAAAGGTGTATTAAAATTATTTTTCTCAGAAACCAATCAAATTCATGCTTGTTTTGAATTTGAAAGAAAAATATAATTTTTTGTTCAATTAAATTTGATTAATAAAGTCAAGATTCACTAATAAAAGAATATAAAATTTAAAATGATATCAAATACAAGAAGTAATTTAATCAAAAATATTAGCTGTCAATTTAATTTCCTTCATCGAAATATCTCACATCAGAAAAAAAGACTTTTACTTCAAGATGAGGAACTTATTCCAGGTAAATCTTAATGAAACATGAACCAAAAATTACATTTTCATTTACAATCAATTCAATTTGCAGAAGTCAAATTCAAGACACCTCGTCCCGAAGATCGTCGCATTTATGCATGGGGTCTTGCAGAAACAGGTGCATTGGGTGTTCATAAAAACCTGAAGAAACACAAAAAGATGAACAGTCTTTATGTTCAACATCCCACCAGAATTCAATTTGCCGAGCAATATGATGTGACTGGAATCGCGTGTGGTTACGGATTTTCACTCTACACCGCGAAACAAGATCATCATGGTGTTTCCTTGTTCGGAACTGGAATAAACACAGATTCGCAACTGGGCTTCCAACAAAATAAATATCGTCAGACTTTGGAACGAATCACTTATCCAGTTCCGATTCCAATTAAACATCCAATTCTGCAAAAAAGTGTTGAAATTGAGAAATGTGCCGCGGGAAGAGCACATTCACTGATATTGAGTAAGGATGGTGAGGTATTCACATTGGGTAATAATTCGTATGGTCAATGTGGACGACCTGTAATTAAAGATGAACAGTATTTAGGGAATGAAACAGTGCATTTCATCTCAAAGTTAGGTGATGAATCAATAAGAAATGTATTTTGTGGACAGGATCACAGTTTTTTTGTTACCAAATTGGGTAAAGTATTTTCATGTGGCTGGGGTGCCGATGGACAAACAGGCTTAGAACATTACGAAGCAATTTCTGAGCCAACCAGGGTAAATGGCGATATCAAAGGAGAAAATATCACAAAAATCTCATGTATAGCTGATTGTAATCTAGCCTTAAATGACAAAGGAGAAGTGTTTGGATGGGGAAACACGGAATACGGTCAATTTGCGTTAGGCGATGCACAGCAACTTAATGTCCCAAAATACCTTGAGATAACAAAAGGTCTTTCAAAAATTGTAGATATTGCAACAACGGGATCTGCGTGTCTCATCTTAAACGAAAACGGTGATGTGTTTGTTTGGGGTTATGGCCTACTAGGATTTGGACCAAATGCGAATCACGTTCCACTTCCAAAACAAATTCCAGCAACTTTGTTCGGACGAAATGAGTTTAATCCTAATAACAGGGTAGTAGCAGTAAGAGCAGGTCTTTGTCACATGGCGGCACTTGATGAACAAGGAGATTTGTATACATGGGGACGCAATAAATACGGATGTCTTGGACTCGGACACGATAAAGATCAGTTTTTCCCATTTAAAGCTGTTGTAAATGCCAAAATTGTTGATTGTGAGTGTGGAGCTGATCATACAATGGCCCTCTGTAAATCATATCTCTCGTAAAAATGAAAATATTTGAATAAAATAACGCATTTTAATTAATTAATCATGTTTTTTTTTGTATTATGATACAAACTTATTTTAATTAGAATTAAATTAATGGAAATTATGATGATTTAATGAAAAAAAAAATCTTAAAAATGCTCTTAGACATGCATTTTCTTCATTGTCATTTCAACATCTTTAGTCTCTGGTGGTGGATCAGGAATTTTAATTGCTTCCATTTTCACTCCGGGTTTCTGCGCTTGTTTGATGACCAATTTTTCATGTAACGCTTTTAACTGGGCATCAACTTTATCGCGACGGTCTGCATGATTAAGCTGAAAATTTAAATTAAAAAAATTTTAGAACGTAATCATGAATGATTTTCATAAGCGCATTTCAGTAAATACTCCATTTATTTCAAAAAATTTAACCAATCAGGATATCCCAAACATTTTGGAAGATTTTCCGGTGGGCCATTTTAAATATTCTGCCATTTTGGAAAATTTCCACAGACATACAGACATTCGTACCGCTCCCAAAATACTCGCATTTTTTTCAAATCAACGAGAAATTCGCTTAAAATCAAAACTTGTGTTCTAATTCATACCTTTTTAAGATTACTTGTAACTTTCTTGGCTTTTTTGTTAATTTTTACACTCATGTCCGATGGCAGTTTGAACACCTTCATTTCCTTCTTCCGTTTTGCCAGTGCTTGCAATTTCGGATCTTGTTGTTTGGCCTTCTTCATTGAATGCTTTCCCATTTTCTTGATTTTCCTCAACTTTACCTGCAATTAAAATAGAAAAAAATTAAAAATTAATTCCACTGACATTAATTTCTAATTTCATGTACTTTTTTTCAAAGGTGGTTCATTTGAATCAGACTTTGCAAATAATATATCAGGTGTCAAATAGAAGTCAACTCGCATCATATCTTTATTTGGAGCCACATTACGAACGAAATTTATTTGAATAAGTGAATTTTTAGGTAATGGCATTCCAAGATGTTGGTTCACTAAATTCAAGGCAATTTCGTCTTTGTTTCCAGTCCCTTTGGCAAAACAGTAAACATGGACAACGGGTAATTTTGTAAATGGAAATTGAGACTCAGAACTGAGAAATCCATGAAAAACGTCTAGAAACTCAACAGCCATTGCCGGTAAATTCATCACAAAATGCATTACACCATTAAATTGAGGATTTTTCAATTTTTCCAGGAAATTACTTTTAACGTCATTTAAAATGAATTCCCTCCCATCCTTGTTAAATGTCTGAATCTTATCCTGAACTTTATTTTTAATGGCATTGAGTCTCAACCATTTATATGAATCAGGATTCAAGTCATTAGCATAGACTTCAACGCCTTTTTTCCCTGCTGGAATTGCAAAAGGACCCACTCCTGCAAACACATCGAACAAAACATCGCCCTTATTCAAAATTTTCACTATCCGCTCATGTTCCGATGATAATCTTGGATTCCAATAAACTTTCGAGAAATCAAATGCAAATTCAATTCCATTTTCTTTTGTTGTCACCTCATAGTCAGCATCTCCAATCAACAGTTCCATTGAAAAATTCCGATAAACGTTATCAATTGTCTGGGATTTATTGACCACGGTTCTGATTCCACTCATTTTATCAAGCAAAATCTCAGCAATTACTTTCTTATATGGAAGTAAATGCTCTTTCAGATTCAAATGAATTATATGTCCGACTCTTGAAAACGATGACAGTCCTTCCTTATCTTCAGGTAATATGAATTTAAGCAGCTCATCAGCACGCCAGTTATCATAAGTCAATTCCAAGTCAAAATCTTCAATGAATGCGTCTGATTTCACCCCCTTCGATTCCAATTGCATCGTTGGCAGATCATTCCACGATGTTACGATACACGGATTGAATAAAACTGATCTCTTACTCCCTTCATATTCACGAATTGCTTTCAAATTCGCCATTTTTAACAGCTTTTTCTTAATAAGCGGCATAATTCCATTCATTTTTGATTGATTCTCCAAAATGAGTGCTGGCACTTTGATTTGTTTCGTAAACAGGGATTTGTCTAAATGTGTTATCCCTCGAATTGAATGTGGTGGATGCAAAATTTCGGAAGTCATATCAATGAAATAATGTTTTGACCGGAATTTTACAGTGAAATGAGTTAAAATGCGAATTCTATTTAAATACCTGTGAAAATCGGTTATTAGCATTAAATTTAAATGGAAATATTTACCGTTAATTTTAATTTAAATTAAATTTTATTATTTGAAGATATTTTTTAGTTTACTCAATTGTGACCATGTGTTGATGTTTTTGTTTATTTACAAGGAGAATTCAATTCGATTACATTGAATTCGATTCGATTGTTTTGACATTTCTGTATTGTATTTCTGTATGAATGGAAACGTACGCAGGGTACCGTTAATTTTACGAATTTAATTTGATAAATAATAAACAAAAACAATTTAATTATGATGAGTTTTTACAAAGAAACATTCAACATTGTTTACTTTTTTCATGTCAAGTCTATTCTGAATTTAAACCGTTTTTTTAAATTTAAATTTAATTGAAAATTCTCTGCGAGAGCAAATGAATTCAAATCAGTGCATTCTCTCAAAAATACATAAGATTCTAAATAATACATAAGTAAAATCATATGTGTTATGAATGTAGTAGAAAAAAATTTTTTGCCGAAGATTGCGTAAACAGAGACAACACACACACACACATACATACACAGGGTACATAACTTGAAAAGAAAAATATTTTTACTGTGATCAAAAATAAAACATTTTTTGCCTCTCTCAGTGTTTTCGCATCGATTTAAAGTAAAAGCAGCATTCAAAATCCTTAAAATATGGTAAATATCCTTTTCGGAAAACTAGCTCTCGTGACTGGAGGTGCCAGTGGAATCGGACGAGCGGCGTGTAGGTAAAATCCTCCATAATTACTTTTCTTATCAAAAGATAATTTTCAATTTCACGAGTTAGAAACAAATTTATATGATAATTTTTTCGGTCTGTGTACGTGACTTATGATATTATGTGCGATTATTATCTCAACTTTAAGTGAATTGATGCCAAATTGTCATCAAAATTAAAAGAAAATTACAGTAATGATTGATTTTTCATTTAACATTTTCTTTTCAATTACAACAACAAATTAGGTTACTTGCCAGAGATGGTGCCACCGTGATTGTGGCTGATCGTAAATTGAACAAAGCTGAAGAAACGCTGAAATTGCTAAATCGTGATGGAAAAGCCATAGAACTTGATGTTTCCAGTTCAATTTCCGTAAATCAAGCGGTGGAGACTGTCATTGCTGAATATAAACGTCCTCCTAGTATTTTGGTCAATTCAGCTGGAATAATTCGTGATTCGTGGTTACTTAAAATGAGTGAACCCGATTTTGATTTGGTTCTCGATGTTAATCTCAAGGGAACATGGTTGGTTATGCAATATTTTGCTAAAGCCATGGTTGATTACAAAGTTCAAGGTTCCATTATCAATTTATCATCAATTGTTGCACGTAATGGCAACATGGGTCAATCAAATTACGCACCATCCAAAGCCGGAGTTGAAGCCTTAACTAAAGTAGCTGCCAAGGAATTTGGGAAATTTAATATTCGTGTTAACGCAGTCGTTCCGGGCTTCATTGAATCACCCATGACAGATGTTGTACCAGATGAGGCTAAGAAAGCGTTTGCAACACAATGTGCAATGCATCGATTGGGTCAACCTGAAGAAGTAGCTGAAGCAATTGCATTTTTGGCTTCCGATAAAGCATCTTATGTTAATGGATGCACTCTCGAAGTTAACGGAGGTTAAATCACTCACATTAAATACCTCATCAATGTCTAGTAAAGTAAGATGACTAACATACACACATATAAACACACACACACACACGCCATCTCGAACAGAATTCCAATTTTTCATCAAAAGTTATCAGAGATCAGAATACCTCAAAACGAAAGTGGGTGTGTGTGTGTGTTTGTTTAGATGTGCAGCTATCGCTATTTTATGAAGTGAAAGTGTTCTTTTTGGATTAGAAAATTAGTCAGTAAGCTTTAAATGTCTCTTTTTGCACTAAATTACTACACACAAATATTATACTCAATCAATAACAAAAAACAAACTCACAAATAACCTTCGCACTAAATGTTTGCATTTAAAATCAAAGCCTAATCAAGTAACAATACATTAAAAAAGATAAAAAAAAGTAACCTTCATAATTTTTTTGAAGTGAAATTCCACTTATTTTATGTATGATACAAATTTAACCGAAAACCTAAAAACTTAACAAAAAAAAATCAAGATAAAGAGAGACTTTTTTTAGGGAAATTGAGTTAGTTCAAAAAAATTGAAGTTCGTTAGCCTTTTAATATCAGCATTCTAATTGCATTTTCACTTACAAATTACCATGAATACATTTTACCATGAATATATTTTTACTTTTTTTCTTGTTTTCAAATAGAGTTTTATTTTATATTAAAAATATATTTTTTATTGAAAGATATTTCAGATGCTTTATATGTATATTTTTTTCGATATCAATAAAATGCATTCAATTTTAGGTTTATGTAATAATTGTTTTATGTAAATTTTTAAATGGATATGGAAAAATAAAGTCTGTTATTTTATTAAATTTATTCCAACATGTTTCATTTCTTAATCGATAAAAAATGAAAAATGAGTGTGAAGTTCGAGCTAGATCGATTCACTTGAATTTGGAATCGTATCAGACCCAGACAGAAAAATGAAGATTTTGCTCGTGTACGATATACACTTGCGTATTTCTATAGATAGAACTCACCATTTTGGAAAATTACGCCATTTTTAAAAAAATATCGACCATTTTCAATTCACGGTTTTTGATAATTTCGCGCTTTCCTAGCAAAGTCCATAGAACAAAATTTCACTTGACATTTCATTTGACGTTTATTTTGTATAGAAACACATACGGAAACTTCAAAATTTTGTATGTGAATGAATTCAAAATGAATTCTGTTCTGTGGACTTAGCCCCTTCCTCACAGCTTGCTGTTTTCCGTGATATTGCAAGGCCATATTGGAAAAGTAAGCCATTTTTCAAAAAAATCAGCTATTTTTCGTGTTAAAGCAAAAGTCGACACTTTTGAAAAAATCGCCATCTTAACAGTCGGCCATTTTTCGGCCCCAATACTCGATTTTGCTCATATCATGTGAACATTTGGTCAAAAATACCTGTAAGTAGTGGAAAGTAAGTAAGTGGAAAAAAAACCAGCTTAAAATTATAAAAAATCGGTATTTTACAACCTTTTTTAAAATTTAATTGCTGATCCGTGAGAGCTCGGAAAGCAAAAAATCGGAGCTTTTTCGAAACTTTCGCCCTTTAAACAGTTTAGGTCTATTAACTTTTAACATTAATAAAATAGTACTCGTTTTAAGTAGCCCTTCATGATCTTGATCTTATTTTAGCTTTTTTGCTAAACTAAGGCTCAATTTTGACTTTTACATTGTATGAGAAAGTTGTAGTTTTTTAAAAGGTCTTCAATTTTGCTGAACATTGTTTCAAGAGTTTAAGTACAAAAAAAAAATGAATTCTTGGCGAAATACCAGCTAAAGTTGCGTTTTTGACAATTTTTGGCAAAATTAAAAAATATTTTTGGACCATTAAAAAATCTTCAAAAAACACAAATGTCCCAGTAAGCGAGATGACTGGAAGGCCTTCTTCTGAGTCAGAAAATATTTTTATCTCTTTTGGCCTTTCTGAACTAGGTGCGAATTTGTATGTGAGTATGGATGGTCTGTAGAGTTAAACGGAAATGTTTTTTCTAATTTCACTAGAAATCGAATTTTTCTGAATTCGAAGGTTATTCTGTCATTATTTGATGTATTTTTTGTACATGCCCATGCAAACTTCACACTCCTACAAAAATAAATGCATTTTTAATCGAATTTCTTTATTTACTCTTTTTTTACATATTAAGTCAAGTAACCTATTTTTCTATTTTAATAAACTTACAAACTACATTTAGATATATCTTTACTTATAAGATATATTACACTTTTACATCTTTTTTTTCACAAGATACAGTTAAAAAAAAATTATATAAATATAGACGATTTTTTGTTGCAAATGAATCTAATTTAAATGGTAAGATTTTGTCAATTTCCTCCTTACTAAATACGATAATTACGAAAAATAACATTAAAGTACATTTTGAAAAGAAAAAAAAAACTTAAAATTAAAATTAATGTGATGATGTGTGTAAATTTACGATATTCAAAGGCACATTACATATGTGTGAATGTTAAAAACTTTGGCGATAAGCATTTTGGAATCCCGACTCTTCTTCAGTTGCATCCTCCCCAGTTCCAGTTTCCTCGTCATTCATTTGTCCTGAATTCATTGAAGTATTCCCATTGCATCGTTTCTCATGTTGATATCGTGTGGCATAACTTGCAAAAACTCTCGTGCAATTACGACACTCATTGACCTGTAAATTGTGAACATTCTTCTCATGTAATGATCTGGCACGGGAGCTTGTGAACTCGTCATTGCATCGACTACATTTAACAAGACCTTCAACAATTGTTGCATCATTTGAGCCATCTTCGGTCAGTTCAACAATTGGCTCGACTGAGACTTGTTGCTCAATGAGTTCGAGTGAGTCTTCACACACGGCTTTTGGTGGTTCCAATGAGCGCTTTTTTCGGGACAATTTTTCATCGGCAAACACATTACTCGGGCAAATACGTTCGTGATTGTATTTGGAATGACGCTTATCAAAGACTTTATCGCAGTGGCGGCATGAAAATGAGGTGGACACAGATTTGCCTTTACCGAAAATTAATCCATGAGCTTTGATACGATGCCAGTATTTGGCTTTGTGATTAATGAATGTTTCGTCACACGAATCACATGTATAAATTTTAGAACCGGAAACGGGTGCTGTGGAATTTAGATCAGCTTGGTGCTTTGGTATGGGTGAATGACGAACACGACGAAGGCGTTTCAAACTCAATGACTTTTTACCGGCGATTGGTTGATCATCACTTTTATTATTAGATGCTGATTTTTTGTGGATGTTAGCCTCGTGCTGATAACGACTCATATATGTATTGAAACTCTTTGAACACTCACGACATGGATATAAACCTTGTTGTGCACTTGCAACAGGTTTCGATTTCGATTGCTCATCTTTAACCTTCTTATCTTCCTCTTTTTTGACTGGAGTTGTATTAGCTTGAGTCTCGCCATTAATCTTGTGCTGTTTCTTATGCTCCTTGTATTTGGCCAACTCATTATCCTGGAATTGCAGAGAGCAAACTTTACATACATAGACAATTTCAATGTCATCATCCATCTCCATCATTTTATGGCTTGAGCTTGACTGATTATGGAGCTGTTTTAGTCGTAATGCCATTTCCATTTGACTGATCCTTTAAAAAATGAAATTTTATTACAAATTTTCAATTTGATTCCATTCAACTTACTTCTTATCATTCAATTGACATTGTTCTCGAAACTCATGAAAACTAACAATTTTTCCGGCACAATTCAAACAAACCATCAAAGATTTCATGTTGTCAAATTCACTGATTTGCAGTCCTGTCAGGGAATTTGCCATTTCCATTAAATTCATGCCATGTTGTTCTTTAGTCAATAAATTGATGCGAGACTGTGATTGGGAACAACACAAGCGACAACTTGACCTCATAAATTCCAGCAATTGAACCTCACTATAATTTTCTAAACTTTCCATGTTTGTTTCCGTTAATTTTGTGATTCCGAAACCGTAGTGTCGCAGATTAGCAATTAAAGTTTGATATTTTCGCGTTTTTGATTGGATTTTTGCTTTGTTTTGTGTTTAATTCTTGTAAGAAATTCACACAGGATGTTTTTTTTCACCTTGATTGGGCGGCATAAACAAAAATTTGACATTTCAATGAAATTGCTTTCACTGAACAGAACTGAAAAGTAAATCGGAATTTTGAATTTCATTGTCAAATGCATTTTTTTTTTGTTGATGATTTCAAATGTTTATAAATTTACGAAATCATAACAAGATGTGCAAGATGAAAAATAAAATTAAAAATTTTCATTATGTCACAGACTGACGTTTAAAGCGCATTTAATTTACCAAACATAACAAAAAGTAAACAAACAAAATATTTTATCATTAAATTTCCTTTAAATTTAAATATAAATATGATGTCCCTAGTCGATTACGGATCCTCAGACGATTCTGACAATGATAATGATCCTAAAAATGAAGAAAGCTCAGAAAAAACAACGACAGATGAAGAAATTGAACCACCCACCGAAAAAATTTCAAGTCCTTCCGTGTCAAAGTTACCAAGTGCACGGGATCTCCTCGGACCATCCCGTAATATGAGTGAAGGAGTTTTGAAAAACAAGTACAAGGCAGCTGAGGATCAAAAAATCGCTACCTTGGAACGACATGTTAAAATGGTGTGAAATTTTTCACTAGCTTTTTCTTTTAATTTTATGTCCTGTTAGCTGTAATTCAATTTTAACTATCAAAATTCAAGTCATAAATCTAATGTTACGTGTTTAAGTACATCCTTTTTCAATATTTCAGGTCAACACAGATTCAAATACAAAAATGAAGAATGGCAAAAAAATCTGCTGGAGTTATCGGAAAGGGCGATGTCGATTTGGAAGTGCGTGTACTTATGCTCACGATTCTGATGTCCAAACAGTTGAAGGAACTGATAAAAATGAATCAAATACAGGAAATTCAGATCATGTCAAACAAAAACCGAAAGGCATGAGTCATGGAGTCCATGATAAGACGATCAAGAAAAAGAGACCAGGACTGTCAAATGGCTTAGTGCCAGGGAAGAAAGTTGTTCAAATGTATAAATCATTGAAGAACTCGTAAAATTATAATAATAAAATTAAGCTTATTTATTTGAAATTTAATCATTGTTTGTTAACATTGGCATTGGATTATCGTAATCTCCTCGGGGATCTGAATTATCAATGATTAAACCGTTGGCTTCAATTTCGTCATCCTCTTCTTCTTCATCATGACTATCACTGTCGGCACTGTCATCGTCGTTCGCTATTGAAATGATAAATTGAATTCATTTAAAGTACTCCATGAAATATTATACACCTTACCATCCTGATCCTCTTCATCGGTTTCATTGTCAATGTGTTCGGCTGGGGTTTTTCCAAGTGGATTGAGATCTGATGCGGTCTGTGAAATTGTATTCAAATATTGTTGATGTTCTGTTTCCAAATTTGTTACTTCGCTTTCCTCATCACAAGCTATATCTATGTCAAACCACAGGGAATTTGTCGTTGGAGGCATTAATGAGGGAAAAAATGGTATCATCGACATATTTAATTTTATGTTTTTGTTTAAATGCAATGTTTGTTTACAATTAAATTGAAGCTAAAACGGGATTTGTTTACATTTCATTTTCACTTTCTCTCGCTCTCAATTTTTTCTTTTATTGAGAGAAAAAGATGTTTTGTAAAATTAAAAAAAAAACCGTTATAAAAATTGGACACGTGCTCAATTAAAATTCAAAGAAATTCATTTAAAACAAATATTTTCTATATTTAAAATTCAATTTGATTACTTTTTAAATTAAAATTCATAATTATAATTTCCATATCTACTTTTTATAAAGCTCTGCTTTTTGATATGAAATTTCAAAGAAATTCATCATCAATTCCAGGTTCGTTTTCTTCGTTGATTTCATGTAAAGGCGACGGCTCTCTCGAAATATTAAATTCCACGTGTTTGTCTTCTTGCTTTCCTTGTTCAATTTCAGCATTTTCATCACTTTTATCACCTTCTTCAGCCTTTTCCATCCTCTCACCCACCAAAATCGCTGCACTAGCCGGCAACTTGTCATTAAACCATTCACTCTTTTCCCGTTCCAGACTCCTCGCTTCCTCTTCATGAATCGTGTCATCATCATCCGTCCCAGTAAAATCATCAATTTTCTCATTTTCACTACTATTTCCCAATTTAATTGACATTTGAACGACAGTTGCCAGACTATTTTCAATGTATTTAATGAATTTGCTAAATTCAAATTCTAGATTTTGTCCGGATGTGACACTTGAAAAGTAATCGACTAATGTTTGATCTTTTTGCTGATGTAATGGGCCAACATGTTCAAGCATATCTAGAGCCGGGAAAATTGATTCCTCCCAAGACTGTTCAAGGAAATCATTGACACACTGATTGAGGGCATTTGAAATTGCTGTAACAGTTTTCGTATGTAGACCAATGTGGTGCATCATCGTTTTAATTAAGAGTACACACGAAGAGAGACGAATTTGGGTGCTGGAAGGAAATGAAATTATGAAATTAATCATCAAATTTTTATGAATTTCTTACTTTTGTAAATCATCTTGAATAATTTTGCCACGCTTATCCAAACTCGTAAGTTTATTGTTCGTTAAATCGATCAAAAATTGAATTCCATTAACTTTGGCATTTTCCTCCTGTGACTTGATCGCGAATCGTGCTTCAAAGAGTCTCAATTCAGCGTGTCGTCGATCAATTTCAAACTGAAAAAAATTTTAAATTATAACGCTTTTTTTTAAAATTGAATTTTAAATGAAACTTACAAGTAAATTATTGAATTCCTCCCGTTTTCTGTAATGATCTTGAATTAGGCCAACAAAAATTTCAATTGGAATAAACGGGGGTGTTATGAGTACCTTTTGAAATCCCTTCATTCCATTTTTATCACTTTTCGATGCATTTTTCAGTTTATCAAGCATATGAATCAGCAAAGGTGTTATTGCCTCCACCTGATCCGATTGTATCCTGTATCGATTTGAGTTCTTCGCGATTGCGACAGTCACAACGTTCCCAGTATAAATCGATTTAAATCCAAATGCTTGAGTGGCCGTATTTTCATTGGTGAAAAGTGATCCCGAGAAAATTGATCCAAAGTCTTTGATCACATCCTGTTGCTCATTCAATGTAAGTGTTATTTTAAATTTCGCATCTCTTTGCGGATGTGTCAATTTAAAAACTAATTCCATCGGAATTGAAATTTGGCGTTCGATGACACGCACGAGATTTTGCTTATTGATGCATGTGAAGAAAATTTGAACTGAAAGTGTGGGAATATCCATAGAGCGTTCCATGTAAATGTAGGTGTCAAGCCGCTCAGTTTGATCAACGATTGGTTCTTTGAAGACAAATCTTTCAATGCTTGATTTGAAGGGTGGTGGCACAAAAATTGTGATTTGAATTTGTTCAAATGCGATAATTGGCTTAATTGCGATGCTTAGACGGACCATTTTCTTGATTTCATTGTCGATTAACACACAATTGGGTGTTGTAAATGGACAGGAATTTAATTTTGGATTTACTACTAATTGAACTTTAATATCACGTTCAGCTGCTGCATTTGTCATTTT
The DNA here is from genome assembly GCA_900002565.1 of Culicoides sonorensis. NCBI lineage: Eukaryota > Metazoa > Arthropoda > Insecta > Diptera > Ceratopogonidae > Culicoides > Culicoides sonorensis. Next base: position 2,534,750 of record LN483352.1, on the reverse strand, counting down.
TACATCTGGAAAAAGTTGTGAAAAGAAATTAAATTAATGTAATTTTTAGCGTATTTTATATTGTAGGCGCTCATGCGTCCGTATTGCGTTTTAAACTCGTGGAAAACTTCAACACATTCAAATTTCATTACACTGTTTGATTTAATAAAATTTTAGGTTGGGTCGAGGTGATTCGAGATAGTTTGGGGTCTACCTGACGAGATGCAATCAACCGATTTTGGATTTCTTTGAAAAATTTTGAAATTTTGGTACTCGGAAGTTGAAGCAAGAAAATATGCAAAAAATCGTTGATGGTAAGGCCTTTCTCCAAATTTCAAAATTCATATTTTTGGCTGATCTAAGAATATTCTAGGTTGGGTCGAAGTGGTTCGAGATGGTTTAAGGTCTACCTGATGAGATGCAATCAACCGATTTTGGATTTCTTTGAAAAATTTTGAAATTTTGGTACTGGGAACTTGGCGAATGAAAATGTTAAATTTACCACTAAAATCAACTCCATGCTGAATTTGTCGCTCCAACTCTGTTAATTCCTGATGTGCTTTTTGAAAGTCCAGTTGCTGTAAATCTAAGGGTGGAGCTTTGAACAAATGTGGATCAGATCCCAAATAACCCACATTTACGGTCCCTTTATCACTCAAGGTCACAATCGCACCACCTGGTAATCCCTGTATATTTGATCGTTGAATTGCAACAGGAAAATTCGACGTTAATTGCGCTGCCCAGACTAAACTCAGTTGATCATATATCAGAAGTGACCCATTATCCGATACAACTGCTATCATTAGACGAGCATTTGGTTCTGAAATTTACATTCATAGGATTAAAATTGAAAGTTAAGTTAAAAAAGTTTCCTTACCCCAATACCATCCAATCACAAATGAACAGAAACATATTGGAGTGTAATCCAATCGCTTTATATACCTAATTTTACCGGTGTCTGAAGTGCAAATCAAATTATTTTCACCTAATAACACTATTAAACTCTCTGTACTGTGAAAAAATTTGACATTTATTAATTATTTAGATATTTTTAGTGTATTCAAATTAAATTTACTTGCTAATTTGATTAACATTCATATCGAGAACTCCCTCGCCGACACACAACGTCCATATTGGCACAATTTTCTTATTAAGTTGCTGTGAATCAATCAAATCCTGATATCGGAAACACTCCAAATCAAGTCCAGGTGACACAGTGATAAAGCAATCGATTCTCGTTATATACAAAAGTTGTGATGGAATTGTCCGTTCATCAGGTAACTTGCATTCAAATGTGATGCCGTCTTGTTCGAAGAATTTCAAACTGCCATCCATATGATAAACACACAAAAATTCACGAGCTTTGTAACCACCAAAATTTCCTTTACATACCGTGAATGCATGACTTCTCAAATTATGTTCTTGAACTATCTGTAATTTGGAGTAATTTCCATGATCTGCAATGCCGTCTGTGGTCACAACAGCATAAATCACTAATTTCATTGGATGCAGCACAGCCAAAAGATTTCGTGTATCATTTTTCCCCGAAGTTGAAAATTTACCTGAAATTATTGCAAGAATCGGGGCATCCAATTGCGTTTCCAGTAAAACGTCTGAAGCGGCAAATGAGGCGTATTGCTCCTCATCGTCATCTTGATTGAAAACTGGTTTGTAAATACATAACAGACCATTATGTGATCCAATTATAACGTAATCCTTTTCATTGTTGTCAAGGATGTTGAGACGAGTGCAGTGCAATGAGGCACAATCATAACTCCGTGATATATCACTCGATTTTATTGTCCACCAATTACACACTTTGAAAAGGGACATTTTTGAAGTGAAAATCAAGTTAAAATGAATTAATTTGAAGAAATTTGGTTGAATATGAAAGTGATATCGTCATATTTACACACAATGGGACAATGTTTGTTTAAATTGTGTCATAGTAACCAATATTATTGAAAATGGATATTAGCTTTGTCGGAAAAAAAGTTGATATTTTTATCATATTAATACCGCTTCAATTTTTCGAATTGTTTCGATTTTTGTTTTACGATGTTCTTGGAAAATTACCAGAAAAATTAGGGGTGCTCATTTACGTAAAATTTTTTGGACAATAATAAGTGGGAGAGCTAATTAAAAATGGTCTGAAAATTTTGAAATAAGGTAGAAAAATTTGACAAAGAACAGGAAAATCGCAAAAATCTCGGAAAATCAAAAAATGGATCGTAAAAAGTTGTAAAACGATGCAGCACCTCAATAAAGGCCTAAAGATTCGGCTTAAGCTTTTTATTTATTTTTCTGTGAGAAATCAAAAAAATGTCAACTTTAGTTCGTTGTGTTATTGTTGAATTTCAACATATCGGATTTTCAGATTTACCTGACGTTTTTTAAATTTTCCCGATTTTCCGAACCATTTCCTGATTTTTTTAACGCTTTTCCGATTTTACTGCCGGTTTTTCGAAAAAATTTCCGATTTTCCTGAAGCAAACTAAATTTTAAAAAACATATTCGTATTTTTCTGTAATTTATCTCATTTTCTCGGACTGTTTTCCGATTTTTTAGACGTTTATTTGATTTTTCTGGACCATTTTGCGATTTCCCTGATCATTTTTACGTAAATGGACACCTCTAATTTTGATGGTAATTTTTTAAGTGTTACAAAAAATCGGAAAATATTCACTTAGGTCATATTTTAGAAGTCTTTCATCAATTTTTGATTTACATGACGTCTCATGAAAAGTCCGTTGGCTTCAGTGGGTTAGAATCTTCACAAAAATTTCAAGGTCAAGAAATTTTTTTGAACATACCTAATCAATACTCGATTCAGTTTAATTTCCTTTTGAATTAAGAATTTAATGACAAAACAATATCAAATAATTTATTAATGAGACAACTTGTTACGATATTGCTAACGCATTTAACTTTATTCAATATTTATTTATTTTTTTAGCTTATATGTTCGACTATGATAAATATTATTTTAATTTTTTTTTATATTAGAACACAAAACTCATAAATTTTAAAATTTTTTTACTTTACTCTTGAACCGTGAAGGACAATTGCGCTCCTGATTTGCTTTCAAATCTGTTTGGTGGCTTAATTTCAGCAATTGCTGTCAATGCGAAAGTTAAAAGACCTAACAAGAGAAAAGTGACCATAATTCCAGCCCAAATTGGAACTGTGAAGAATCCAACACAATCGTAGGCGATTCCGAATTTGTCGTTTGTGTAATATGGTTGGACTTGAATCCCTTTTAAGCTGAGGGTTGCAGTGTGATTTCGACTTTTGAAGAGAAGTTGTTTTGGGCAATGATATGAGTAGTTCATTGGAGCACTTGGTTCACTTCCGACAACTTGAAGCGTAAATTTATCATCGTCATATTCAACTTCAACGGATTTCATTGACCACCATCCGCCAAGGCGACGAACGAATTGAAATTTTAAAAATGTCTGGAAATGAAAATGAAAAATTATTTTTTTAAAGGAAATTCAATTTAAAGAGGACTCACTTTCTGTTTGTTTTCCAAGACAAATCCGACACGAATTCCAAAGACATCTTTGCGCTCGTCAGCTGTTGCAATGGTATGTGAAGTCAATTCAATTGATTTATTTGGTCCGAGTTTCAATAGTGGTGGCTCATCTGTCCAAATTAAGCCTTTTTCTATGAAAATCAATGCATTTAAATATCAAATCAATGAAATTAATTGAAAATCTTACTATTTTGAGCTACATAAATGTAATTATTTTCCACGGGCTCGTCTGTTGGATTTGCAGTTGAAGACGGTTCATCAGCTGCTCGTCGTCTGCGTGACTGCGTTTCCGGTCCAATATCATATCGTGATGCTAAAATACCTAAAACATTCCCTTCACCATAATTTAAAACTGCATCTTTGTACAATGAGGTCATTTCAACATCTTGCTGTATTCCATCACCAACTAAATTGATGACCTTTTAAAATAATTTTTTTATAAATTTCATTTTAACATTGAAAGTTCTTTAAATTTTACCTCTGCATTTGCATTGTAATCCAGTGGATCTGATGTCAATGTGTCTTGTGTTAAATAAATGTACTCATTTTCATTGATTAAACTTTTGAAACTCGGAAAATTACGTTCATCTAATTTTGTGGTGGAATTTTTCATGAATACAATGATTGAACTTGCTCTGGCATAAAAGTCACGTAAAAGTTTGTCATCCAAAGTGGTTAATGCAGAATTTTTTATGCCATTTAATCCTGAGAGACCCCACAACACAAATGGACCATTGTATTCAGCTTTGACACAAATGGAACTGAGAATTACGCTGACGAAGATGCAGTTTAGGATTTTGTGCATCTTATGAGAATTAATTTGAATTTATTTTGTGATTATTGAGATGTTTTGGAGAAAAAATTTAATTAATGGAATAAGTTTTTTAAAGAAAATTTTCGATTTTTCATAGGATTGATTTGCGCATGCTCAACAATTTTGAGTTGAATCGTTAAAGGATAACGATTTGTTGTGCCGGCTTTTGTGTGAGGATTGTATATAATACAAAGGCATACTACAGAATAAAATATGTTATTTTTAAAGAATTACAGACGATTTGGAGGATTATTTCAAAAAAATTTAAAATCGTGGGTTTTTCAAAATTTTCCGTTTAATATATTTTCATTTAAAAATTAATCTTATTTTATTCAATGAAACAAGTCTCATCGAAATGCACTTTTCTTAACCGTTAAGTGGTAAGTATTTCTCATTTTTATTTAATACATAAGACACTGGTTGATCTTAATTTTTCTTTATTCTTTTACCGAGGTTCCAGTATTCCAGAAACTAATCTTAAAGACGAACTTAGTTTGGATTCATATTTTTCAAATGTGTAAGTCGTTTCTCTTTCATAACGCCTTTCTGAAAGATCTTCACAAATTGTACGATTATCAACTAGAATTCGTTTTATGTTTGGTACATTTTCCTTTAAAATTTTAGTAAATATAATTTGAAAAGAGACTGGTTTTCCCTCAGTAATCGCTTCTAATGCTTCAACTGCAGGTTTCGAAAGAGATAGTTTTGGAATTTGATTATTCTGTAAAACAAAGTGTTGAACATTCATATACAATCAAGAATTTCAAACTGATACTCACGCGTAAGATGGGTTCGTCAAAATCAAAAATTGCTTTTACTGAAAATGTATCAAGTTTTCCAAAAGCTTTTGGTAAAGAAATCTGTAAGACATGTAGTAAATCTCCATTAATGTATTCAAATGATGTATAGTTTCGACAGGTTCTTGTTTTTGAAGAGTCCTTTTTTATAGTTCCTTCTGCTCCGGTTATGATGAATTTTGAAAAGTTTGTAACATCAGTAAAAACCACGGAATTTTTAGGATCACAAGTATCTCCATCTGTCAAACTTGCACCAACAATTCCTTTTAAATAAAAGCGACCCGAATTATCTTTTATCATAAAACCACCACCGCTATCTCCAGTACAGAGCCAACTTTCTTGAATCTTATGATTAACACAAAATGTATGATTAGGCATATTTTTTACGATATTTAAACATGATTTCTGATCAACAACATTCATCGTTGCTCCGAAAAGTTCAACCCTTCTTCCGTGGTTTGTTAAGGTCCAGGTAAGCACTTCACCTGGCAGATCACGTACGACTGAATTTATGTTTTTCGCAAGACAAACAGGAACGAAATCATTTGATTCAACGGGATATGTCTCTAAAATCGCAATGTCATATGCGGGAACCTCGACATACTCCGGATGAATTGTGTAATTGAAAACCTCAATCGCTGAAATAAAAAAAAAATATAAATTTTTTATGAGCTGTTTTTCTCAAAACTCACTGATATTTGAGAGAATTTTCAACGATAAATCTTCCGGTGATGGATCCTGTTGGAAACAATGAGCAGCGGTGACTGCTTTTGTTCTTGAAATAAAATTTGCGGTGCAAGCGTATTTACCGTTGATGTGCATTGAAGCGATCCAAGGCCATCTTTTAGGGTCTTTTCGTTTACCACCATGAAGTAATCCTTGGAGAGTGTTGCGAGTATTTCCACATTTTTTGTTCTGTTGTTCAAGAAATTCGATAACTGAAATTCACTATGAAAGTATAAGAAAGAAATAAATAATGTTCAAAATTTACCATCAACGTTCGACTGGTCACATAAAACTCCGTTTGAAACGTATCCAAAAATCACAAGTAAAAAAATCAATCCTGAATTAATTCGCAAAATCAGGTTTTTGTTATACATTGAAACTTCTTTAATATTTTTTAGCAAATTTTCAATGTTGATTGACCCAAGTCTGGTATAGAACTGACTTCTGTACACAAAGTTTAGATAGCTTAATGAGTCGATTACTGTTTAATTTTTCCATATTATTACCAGTTTCGCATAAATAGCCAAATTTTAACTCGTTTGTTCATGTTAATTATTGAAGTGTGTGAAAGAAGTGTGAGCATAAAAAACGTTTTTGCATCTTAACATCACGATAGAATCAAATAAAAAATTGAATCTTTTTTTAAATTATTCTTAACGTTGTTATTATGGTAAGTCCAGTTAAGAACAACGATGCTTCTTCAATAATCTATTCTCATAAGCTGTGACATCGACAGTTAACATACGGATACAGACGGCCAAATCAAAATTTCTGTGTCTTTAAAAATACTAACAGCGGCTAGCTTCTGATATACACCAATTGAGAATGTGTTGTATTTTACATATCTTGGTAGTCTCACTTGTGCTGATGGTGGTGCTAGTCTCGATGTGAATGCAATAATACATATTAGAAAGAATACGTATTTGTTCGAAAATCTGCTAATATTTGACCCTTGTGTGAAATCCATTTTGTTGTAAGAATGTGAAACGTGGCTGGTCAGTGAAGAACTGAAGAACTGAAGAACTCTCTGTAAGTTTTTTTTAAGTACGTGCATGAGACATATTTTTCTTCAGATATTTTGACCCAGAGTTAACACTCTGTAAATTGATTTCACAACCTAGTATTAAGGATGAAATAAGAAGCCGAAGGTAAAGGTGGATTGTGCATACCATGGGAAGAGACATCAAAAACCAAGCCTTAAGATGCTTCAATGCAACCTCTTCGGAGCGAGAAAACGTTGCAGACCTTATTTGACTTGGAGAAAAACAGTAGAGAAGGGAACCAATTAGTTTTCTTTTTCTCAACTACGCAACATTAAGGTAAATTCTACCAGTTGTACCGAAAAAGTAAAAGAAAGGCAAAAAAAATTGGATTTTTATTTTCCAGTTATTTGAATGGAGTTTATTTAAATTTTATCTTGGTCCGTCAATATGCAAAGTGTCTTCATAAGAATATGTACGTCGCATTTTTTTTATCAGGGGCCTAGTTGTTGTTGGTTCTTGTTTTCTGAAAACATAAGTTGCTTCCCCTTCAAAGCGGCTTTCTGAGACTTCTTCACAAATTGCTTGATCATTCACTAAAATGCGCCTTATATCCGGAGTATTTTCCTCATTGTTGTTAACAATACGAAATGAAACTGTCTTCCCTCCAGTAATTGCCTCTAAAACTTCATCATAAGATTTTGAAAGAGAAAGTTGTGGAATTTGATCATCCTACAAAAGATAGAAAATTGATGGAAAATCAAGAACTTCAAAACATAACTCACGTTTCTGATGGGCTCGTCAAAATCAAAAATTGCTCGGACTGTAATTTTTTCAAATTCTTCAGATGATTTTAAGAAAGGAATCACAAAGACGCTTGCTAATTCTCCATTACTGAACTCAAAATTTGTATAGTTCTGGCAAGTTCTTGGTTTTATAGTATTCTGTCTAATGATAAATTTCAAAAAATTTGTAACATCAGTAAAAATCACAGAATTTTTAGGATCACAAGTATCTCCATCTGTCAAACTTGCACCAACAATTCCTTTTAAGTAAAAGCGACCAGAATCATCTTTTATCATAAAACCACCACCGCTGTCTCCATTACAAAGCCAACTATCCTCATTCTCATGTTTTACACAAAATGTATGATCAGGAATTTCATCTACAATATTCAAACATGCTTTTTTGTCAACAATATTCATCGGTGCTCCAAAAAGCTCAACTCTTCTTCCGTGATTTGTTAAGGTCCAGGTGAGCACTTCACCTGGTATGTCGCTTAAAACTGAATTTATATTTTTCGTGAGACAAACAGGAACAAAATCATTTGATTCAATGGGATATGTTTCTAAAATTGCGATGTCATATGCAGAAACCTCAACGTACTCTGGATGGACTGTGTAATTGAAAACCTCAATCGCTGAAATTTAAATAAAATTATTAAAAGCTTATGCCTTTTTTCTCACTCTTTACTGATATTTGAGAGAATTTTCAATGATAAATCTTCCGGTGATGGATCTTGTTGGAAACAATGAGCAGCAGTGATTGCTTTAGTTTTTGAAACGAAGTTTGCGGTGCAAGCGTATTTTCCGTTGATGTACATTGCAGCAATCCAGGGCCATCTTTTAGGGTCTTTTCGTTCACCTCCGTGAATTAATCCTTTCACAGTATTTCGAGTATTCCCGCAAAATTTGTTTTGTTGTCGAAGAAATTCTACAAATGAATTAAATTATAAAAAGCAAAGAAGAATTAAATTTTTTTCTAAATATACCATCAACGTTCGACTGGTCACATAAAACATCGTTTGAAATGTACCCAAAAATCAAAAGTAACAAAATTAATTCTGAATAAATTCGCAAAATCAGGTTTTTGTTATACATTGGAACTTCTTTAATATTTTTTTAGCTCTTTTCAATGTTGATTGATCCAAATCTGGTAAAGAACTGGCAAAAATTTTAAAAACAATATCTAATGCATACAATTTTTGAAAGCTTGTAGAGCCGGTTACCGGTTAAATGTATCTTTTGATAACGAGTTTTGTATAAAAACCCAAATTTTAACTCGTTCAAAGACGTGAATCATCAAAATATTAGAAGGAGTCTTAGAATAAAAAAAAATTGCGTCATAGCATCGTCTAGATACAAATAAAAAATTGAATAATTTTCACAGGCATCATTTTTTTCTTTATTTCATCTTAAACTTGTTATTAAAAATTATTTTACACTGGTTAGAATTCTTTTAGTTGGTAAAACATGATATTGAATTAGTGTTTTTTTTCCATATTAAAATTAGACTGATAAATAAAATCTTCTGCTTAAATTTAAATTTTAAATTATTATTATTTTAAATCAAACATTGCAATTAAATTTAATTAGTAATTTTTTTTTCATAAAGTCTCTTAAAATCTAGTACAAATCATTTGAAAAAATACTCATTTAAATATAAATATATTTTTATTATTTTTTAATTTTTATCTTAAAATCTAACTTTTCTTCCATTTTATTTTAACAATTCTCAGTCCAATATTTTCTATACATATAAATATTATTGCATTTAATGCCATTTTGTTAATTAAGATTAAAAATATGAATAATTTTAATAGGAATTTAAAAATAAAAAAAAAAAAAAAATCATACAAAATTCATTCACTTATTCACTACTGAAAACGCTTTCAATGCAATGCAAACAGATAAAAGCACACTTAAATTTTTCATTTTTTTTCTCTTAAACTCTCTTTATATAAAATTATAATTATAAATTACTTCTTTAGAATTATTATTTTAGCATAGTTGGCATCCCACTGTATTTGCTTGAAGATGGTTGATACAGACCCGAACCTTGATTCGATTTTCGTCCCGCTGAATTTTGTGAATTTCCTGCATTTTCATTTTTCTTCTTTCCCTTTCCTTGTTGTTGCACGCGATCTTTGTTTTTAGCAATTAACGTCTCAATTTCATCAATTGTGTAACTGAACGCTAATTTACAGTATTTGGCTTGAAGACGATTATTTTGGAGGTTTTTCAGGGCATGATGGAGACAATAAACTGTTTCTTCGTCATCGTTATTGCTGCCACTATCACTTGATTCTTGCTTGACTTTGACCATGGAAATTGATAAATTTGCACGACAAAATTCACATTCAAATTCTTCGGCAATTTTATTTTTGTTCTTGGCAATTGGAATTTTTTCGGTTTGAACAACGCCAGCGTCCTGTTTAAAAGAAAAAAGTTAATATAAAAAAAATTAGAAAGTTATCGTGAACGATTTACACGAGCGCATTTCTATAGATAGAATGCACCATTTTCAAAAAGTCGGTCATTTTTGAGAATTTTGCCATTTTGGAAATTCAGTCCTTTTTGAAAATATCCACCATTTTGGAAAATCCCGAAGTTTAGAAAAATTGTGACATTTTGGAATACTCGACCATTTTGGGAAATTCTAACATTTAGAAAGAATTTTGCCATTTTGAAAAATTGCGCCATATTAGAAAATTTGTGCACAGGGACAAACGAACGGCATGACGGTGCCCAAAAGACGCATTTTTTTCCAAATCGACAGAAATGCGCTTAAAATTAAATTGAAATAAACTTTTAAATCACCTTTAGTGCTTTTCGATCGGCTTTTTCTTTTTCATAAACTTCTATCAGCATTGGTAGGACTTGAGACAGCAATTCTTGACTGGAACGCTGATCACTTGCAATTGCAAACAAGAGTTGTTCTAATGAGAACATTGCTGGCTCACAACTATCGTGCATGTCCTGTTAAAATTTGAATAAAAAATTATCGAATTTTATTTTATTACAGTTGAAAAAAATTTCCTTACCTCATAATCAGCTTTTGCCGTTTCAAGCCACGAAATTGAGGCAAACATGACACTTTCTGACACCGTATAACCCGTACAGATACTGCTCGTGTATGCTCTCGGAAATACAAGCACAAATTGACCAGGTTCTTGTTCCGTCCGACACAATGACACTCCTTTGTCTGTTAGCATGTGTGGCGGCACCATCGCTGTATCGCATGGCAGCCAAACTGTTTTGTTTTGACAATGTGTTGGAATTAAATTCGTTAGTGCCGTGCGGAAATTGCTACTTTGTTCATCTGGGACACCATACCAGATTTTTGAGCCCCCCGTATGCATATATTCGATCCAGGGTAATCCGTGTGGATCACGGTACCAGCAACAAGCACTAAAAAGCATGCCCACATGAATTGTTGGCACTGTTACTCCGGTTACTGGACCAAGAGCTCGTAAAATTGATGTGTGGTTATTTGTTAAGACCTTTAAATTCCATGGATGCTTTGCACAAGGTGATCCTTTCCCTTTAGGACCTGGAGTCGGGAAGCCATACCCATATCCAGATGAATCAATGGAACCGGAATGAACACACACATGACTATCTCGGACAGCAACATGCCGCCAAAATTCAGCTTCAACTTCGGCTGATGTCGGTTCAGCATTTTTAAACCATAATGACATCGTGTTACGAGCAATTCGGAAAAATTGATTCAATGGCATTGATCTCCCCTTGACAATGCATTCCATTGAACCTTCGTTATCTTCCTCATCTTCATCCTCAGTTGATGTGGATTGATTGCTGTCATCGTCATCTGAGCCCCGGAAACGATCAGCATTTCGACGAGCTTTTGCCTCCTGTTTCGCCCAATCAGCCTCAACTTCATCGAAAAGCTTTTGACGCTCACTTGGCGATAGCGTATCATAAGGTAACAGATATTTACAATAAATATCATCTAATTTCGAAACACGGTCATGTGCCGTCTTTGGAATACACATTTCCTCGGAGACTTTTGGCCATTTTTTCTTTTCAATTACTTCCTTTAACCCGCCCAATTCTTGAACTGTGTGATATAATCGCGGCAAATCAACTTCCATGCCACCAATCCACGGCGGATGTTGCATTGGAATGTTTTGCGTTTCCAAATACTTTTTAATTGCAGCCAATTCACGGGCTGATGGTCCCCAACGATGTAACATCTTGTGAATATATTGATTGTATGCCGTAAAACGCATATCATCCGATATTCGACATTCGGGTTTAAAGCTTGCCGGTGGAATGACACGACATAAGCCGAATGGTGCAGCAATCGGCATAATTCGTTCAAAGAATTCAATTGGATCCTGGAATTCTTTTTCCGTTGGTCGGAAAATGGGAGCATCAACCATTTGTGCTGGATCGCTAACATGAGGGAAAATTGATGGATTTGATGGTTGGATAAGGGGTTTAAGTGGCTTGGATCTGGCCGATGAAAGGGATGAATTTGAATTGATTCTCGCTAACATTCCAGGTGCTGGTTCAGTGGGTTGAACTGTCACACTTGGAGCAGTTTCTTTTGACTTACTTTCATCTGCATTGCTATCCGATGACTTAAATCTGGGTTGAACTGTCCCAACTGGCACAGATTTTCCAATTAAATCCTTACTTGAAGTCAATGCTTTGACAATTTCCGTCATATTTGCCATACCTTCAGGAATTGGAGTGCTCTTATCACCCATTTCAGCTTTAGTTACAAGCTTAGCATGCATAATCACACGCTGATTTGGTCCTTCAGGGCCTTCAGTTCCCAATTTCAGTTTGACCCCTTGTATCATCTCACCAAGCTTACTTCCGCCTGCAATGTTAGCCGCAGATAATGGAATATAAAATGTTTGTCCTTCAGAATCGGAATCACCTCCTGCATCATTACTCTCCTTTTTATTTGCAGCATCACTTGCATTGCTGTTTCCTTCTAAACTGTTGAAATTAATCGCGGCAATTTTACTACTTTCTTCCGGACTTAAAGTCAATGAAACTGCAGGTGCCGCCGCCGCTGCTTTCGGGGGAGTTGGATTCTTAAACCCTGAATTACTGTCATCGGTATTTGAGATATTGGAAGGACCTTGTGCGACTTTTGCATTGGCACCTCTTCCACGTCCAGGTCCTTTTTTGGCACCAGGCGAATTTTTCGACTTCTTTCCATCCAATTCTTGGTCTGGCTCGTCAAAGGAATAAATTGATTTTTCATTTTCAGGTGAAAATGTACCAAAAATATTCACTACAGGTTTTGAAGCGGACGATTGTGCACTTGTTTCAATTTGCTTGTAAATTGGTGTCCTTTTAACAGGACAATAAACAGGTTTTTTATCCGAACTGCTTGTGGCGATTGTGGTGGAAGTTAAATTGTTGACTGTCGGAGTTGGAGTTGTGCTGACAAATGTTTGGGAATTTTGGGGTGTTTTATTTGTGTCCTGGGTTTTCAGGGATGATAACGGTGATTTGAGTGGTGTTTTTGATGTAAATAAGTTTAAGGGCGATGAGAGAATTGGGGATGACATTGCGGTTGTTGTTGTGATTGATGAAGTTGTTGGTACGGGATTTGTGTCAATTTTACTACTTGAAGGAACCATGATTTTTGGCACGACTTCTGGAATGCTCGTTATCTTCGGTGGTAATGTAGGTGAAACCATTCCCGATTTGAGGGGGGAACTTTTATCTTTTGCACTGCTTGAAAAGAGTTCTGGAGTACTTCGGATCAACTTTGGTGGTTCTTTTTCCTCTTTTTTCACTTCCTCTTTCTTGAAAAGATTTTCTAGACTCGATTTTGGTGTTTTCTCATTTGCAGAAGTAAATGAAGTTGTTGGAACATCCTCCTTTTTCACATTCAACGTCAATGAAGTGTCTTTTTGATTTTTCTTACTATTATTTGTATTGACACCCCCTAACGGTGATTTAACTCGATTCGTTTGTCCAGGCTTATCTTCTTTTGCTTTCGTTATCGTTTTCTGCGAACTTGAAGATTCATCCATGAAATCCTTACTAGGATACGGACTCATTTTTGTAATTGGTCCTCCTAGCTCAAAATCGTCATCTAAATCATCTGGCACTGGTGTGACCTCAACTCCTTCGATCCATCTCTGAATCTGTTCATGAGTCATGTTGACTTTACTCTTCCTACGGTCTTTTGGTGATAAGTGACCACCCAAATTTGATTCTGTCAGTACAGCTGGTCCCAATGGTGGTTTATGAACTGATCCACATTTGCCCAAAGTGCATTTCGTATCCAATGGACCCGAACTTTGAGCTAATGTCACACTAGCAATTCCAAAAATTTTGTTTTGTTCCTCTTTGCTTGGCAATAAATTACCGAGAAGTGACTTGGGAGCAAGATTTAACGGTTTTTGTCCATCTTCCTCGTCATCGTCAATTTCTTCATGTGACGCGACAGTCAAATCTTGAATTTTATTTGGTCTTACAAATGGTTTTTCTTTAACTAAATCAATCACAATTTCAGAAGTGCTTGGTTTTTGTTGTTGTTGGGATTTTGAATCTGGAGAAAATACTGCTTTACCGCCGGCACTTGATCGATTAACTTTCAGAGAATCATCAGTTTTGTTAAGTACGTCTTTTGTTGGACTTGTGTCAAAGAGTTTTTGTGCTGCGACTGGACTTTGACTGGCCTTTGATTTGGGTGAACTGTTTGCGAGTAAGCGTTCCTGCCATTTTGACAGTTTAACTGGAGATGGAGTTTTTTCAATTGGTAATTCACTTGTTTTTGTTTCATTTTGTGTATCTTTTTTGTTGGGAGTTGAAGTTTTACGCCCTTTTTTACCAGGCGAGTCTTTTTTCGTGACAGGTTTCACGGTTTTAGTGGCCAGCGGTTCCTCATCTGAATCACTAAAACTTTTTTCTAATATTTTCGGTTTTGGTCCCGTTATTTCTTTTTTGCTTTGCACAACTGGTTCTTCTTGTACATCTGCTTTAATGTCAGCATCCACCGAATTCTCGACAGGTTCAACGATTTTTTTCTTCCGTCCTCGTTTCTTTTTAATCACCGGTTCATCTGGAGTCTCGTCAGCTTTCACTGGAATTGGAGACGCATTCTTAGCTAATTCAACTTGTTTTTCATGACTCGACTTAATTTCATCCTCCATTTGTTGCATTCTCTGAATATTTGGTAACTCTAAACTATCCAAACTGTCATCATCTGACAATTCCTTTAAGCTAAGTTTGCGTCCAATGAGTTCCATGTAAATTGTGGCCGCTTCCTTTGTTTTACGCGATGGTCTTTGAGTGCGGGCTTCTGGCTCACTGAATTCATGTGGTGATTCTGATGCAGCAGCAGCTTCCAACGATTTCTTACTTGGGCCAGGTCGACGTCCGCGTCCCATTTTCTTTTTAATTACATTATTTGAAGTCTTTTCATCATCATCCGCCTTTTCAGATGAAGCAACTGGTGTCGGTGATTTTGATGTCAATTTAATACTTGAATTCAATTTTGTTTCCGATTTTTTTGTTAATGGTGCTGGTGATTTGACTCGATCTGTCATCACTTTTTTCGTTTCGACTGGAATTTCAGCTGGAACATCAGATTTGCGTTTCGGACGCCCACGACCAGGCTTAGGCTTGTCTGGAGTTGATGTGACAGTCGGACTTTCTTTTTTCGCAGGAGATTCAGTGTAATTTTCAATTTCATCATCTAACTTTTTGACAATTTCATCGATGAAATTCGATTTTTTCGGTTGTGCTTTGTGAAGGGTTCGACGACCGGCTGTTAAAATGAAAAAAAAAGATAAATTTAAATTTATTAACTTTTTTGAAGTAAAAATACTCACGTTTAGTTGTCCCATCATCACTATCAATTAATGGAGTCTTTTTCCCAGTGCTTGTTTTGATGAGAGGCTCATCGTCTTCTGAAGAGAAATCAATATCTTTTTTAACTTTCTTGTTAACAGGTTCATCTTCTTTTTCTGTCACTTTTCTGTTTGCGTTTTCTTTAGGAGTAATTTTGCTTTTTGTAGCGACGACCGGTGACGATGATTTTGCAGTTTCAGATACAGTTGAATTTGGAATTGGTTCTGGGGTGCTGGGGGTTGAAGTTGCAGACTTGTCAACTGTGGCAGGAGAATCAATTTTCTTCTTCCGCTCTTTAGGTAATGGAGGTGGAATTCGAAAAGACGCAAATCTCGTTTGACGTCTCTCAATTTCATCTTTCACTGGTTCTTCTTCTTTTTTATCAGTGTCCTCTTTTTCACTGGTCACTTTTTTATTAGGAGTAATTTTTCCTTTTTTCTTCTTTCCACTATTTTTTAATATCCCACTTTTATTTGTGACACTTTCTAATTCATCTTTATTTAGAACTACTTTCACGTTTTTGATGGATCCTTCACGAATGAGGGTTCTCGGTGATTTTTTGACAGGTGGCTGCTGTTCCGACTCTTCTACTAAACTATTATTGCTCAAGTGCTTTTGCAGACTAGATTTTCGTTTTTGCGGAGTTTTCTCTTTTTTATCACTCACCGAAGCAGAATCATTTGTAGCTTGGTCCAGATCAGCTCCTGGATGGGCACGAGTTCGTCGAGTCGCTGCATTGTTATCAATTTTGCTCACTTGTTTGGCATTCTTATTCAATTTTGCATATTTTTTCTTCAATGCATTCGCAACTTTTGTATCATTTTTCTGCTTCTTACCGATTTGCGGATCACTTGTTTGTTTTTGTTGTTGAAATTTATTACTGGTCATCGGGACTTTTTCAGCTCGTTTACGAACAGCACCGGGAAATGTTGCTGCGATTCCTGATCCTTTACTTGACTCACCGTTTTCTTCCACCTTTTTATTTTCATTTTTAACTGGTGTTGGAATTTCATTTGAATTCTCTGCCTTTGATGAAGTTGAACTGCTCAATCCCATTTTCTTGTTATCGTCTTTTTCGGCTTTTGGTGGTGTTTTTGTTGAATTGACAGCCTTTTGTGGTGTCTTTCTTGGAGTTTGTGGTTGTTTTTTGTTTGGATTCAAGAAATCGAGTGCCGGTGGAAGAACCGGTGTATTACGAAAGCATAAAAATGTAAGAAAATCCTCTGTGTTTGGTCTTTGGTTCGGCAACAGTTCAGGCGGAGGATTTTGATTTTCCTTTATTGGTGTACTTTGTGATGACGCTGCAGCTGAACTGTTTGCAAAATTTAAATAACTTGATGATGATGCTGGATTGCCCTGACCTTGAGCAAATTTACGTTGTGCTTGAAATTTCAAACTAAAATGAAGCAAAAAAAATTGTTGATAAAAAAATTCTATGGAAAATTCCAAAATTACTCACCGCTTTGGTGGATCCGGTATTGGAATTGGTTTTGCAATTTCTTTTTGTTTTCGTTTTCCACGAGAAACCACCATTTTTATCATTCATACACTCGCAATTCACAAGAATTTGCAGTGATTTTACAGTTTTTTTTTCAATGAATTTTCGTTTTCTTTTCAGATAATTTTTTGTACATGTATACAAAATTCTTTTTGTTTGCGTTTTGTATATAACTTTTCTTCACTTTTTTTTTAGTATTTGATACGATTGCCGAATCGGAAAATAAATTCACAATTTTTTGTGAAATGAACACATTTTCCATCCAATTTTTACATTGTCTGGATGCACCAGGCACATTTGAACACGTTAAGCCAAAATTTAATAATTAATTTTGATTATTTCATCAATTAAATTCACTTTAATTATTGATTAAATATTTTTTTTTCAGCCATTTGAGTAAATTCCGAAGTATATTCCAGTAAATTCATTTTCATTTTGACAAGCGTCAAAACACACAATTCCGTTTTTGTACGGTAAATTTTCTTAATTCAATTTAGTTTTTATTTTAATTGATCACAAAATGATTTTTATTTCATTTTATTCAATTTCTGATCGAAGTTTTTAAAATTAATTGTAAAACAAGGAAATTTACCATTCAAATGTATGTTTATATAGACTTTGACACTTCCCGCCATCCATTCAGTTCATTGTAAACTTTGGGAGAAGTTAGAAGTATTTTGTGCTAATTTTGGTGATTTTTCTATGAAAATTATTAAGGTAAATTCATTAATTGATAAATTGATGTTGTGAAATTCAATTTCTGTTTCTTTTAGCACTCGTAAAACCAGTAAAACGTAATTAAATTTGACAGTAGAATAAAAATTTGAAGGGTATAAACAAAAACGCGCAATCACTTTGTTTGTCGATAAATTGGAAGAAAAAAAATGGCAAAAGTTCACATAACAAATGTCGTCGTATTAGATAATCCGAGCAGCTTCTTGAATCCATTCCAATTTGAGTTGACCTTTGAATGCATTGAAGAATTGAAGGAGGATCTTGAATGGAAGATGATTTATGTTGGATCGGCTGAATCGGAGGAACACGATCAAGTTTTAGATACAATTTATGTTGGACCTGTACCAGAAGGACGCCACATTTTTGTATTTCAAGCCGATCCACCAGATGTAACGAAAATCCCTGAACAAGATGCCGTTGGTGTCACAGTCATTCTCCTTACATGTTGTTATCGTGGTCAGGAATTTGTTCGTGTCGGCTATTTCATAAATGTTGATTATTCAGATCCAGAAATGCGCGAAAACCCACCGGCTAAACCACAATTTGATAAAATGACTCGAAATATATTGGCATCAAAACCACGTGTCACACGATTCAAAATTAACTGGGATGACAATCCATCAAATGGACTGGACGGTGAAATGTTGGGTATGGAAGGCTCGTGTAGTACTGATATGTTCCAAGTTCCCGATGTCAGTCACTTGCAAGTTAACAGTCAACAGATGCAGGAAAATCCACATATGATGATGATGACACCCGATGAAGATGCCAATGGCTTATTGGATGAGGATAATAGTATGGCTTTGCCGGGCGCGACTTGTGCTTCAGCTTTAAATGAAAACTCCATTTCAATGGAATGTTGAACTGAATTCGTACTTTTCACTCTTTATTAATGTTAGTTGTTGTTGTTCAATATCATCGGTCTTTTTCTGTAAATAATTATATTTTTTTTTTTGCATCAAATTTTTCTCGTCGTATATGAGGTCATATTGCCAGACAACAACAAAATCATATTAAAATTAGAATTATTATAAGACAATTTCTCATTTTTTTGTTTTTCATTAAATATCATAAAATAAATTATTATTGAGAAACAATAAAAGTTAAGTGATTTTTCAGAAAAAAAATAATTTTTATTTAAGGCACAATCTCCATCACATTCGCTAAAATGTCCTGATACAGGGCATCCCGGTTACTTTTAGTCACATTGAATATTTTCACATTCGGAACACTTTTCAGTCTCTCGACCAACGGAATTTTGCTTCGTGTACTCACAGGCACCGTTGCCACTAATCTCACTTCCTCTGACTTTTCTAGTGCTTCAATAATTTTCTGTATCTCTCGAGTGAATTCCTGACTAAAAAGTTCCATTTTTCCAATTTCATCAACAATCAAAAGCCCCTCATTTTTCTTCCTCAGTTCGGGCAAAGCAATTTTTTCGAATTCCTTGACATGCACGGAATATTTCCCGACCTTTGGCATTTTATGTGTGTCATTTTCCAATTCACGAGCTAATATTTTTTTATTGCCATTGAAATCACAAATATCGAATCCAATCCGTGAATTTGTGGGAGTCGATCGAACTTCTTCTGTATAAAATCCAGCAATTATTTTTTCATTCTCATTTTTTTTCAATGAATGTACCAATTTCTTAACAATCGTTGTTTTGCCAGAACCTTTCAATATAAAAATTTAATTTAAGTGTCTGTTAATAAAAATAAACTTTACCTGGCATTCCTGTTATTAAAATTGTTTTCATATTATTATTATTATTATTGGAAATTTGAATTCTCTTGCTAATTTTGTGATCCTGGTACATATGGTAAAAATACTTCGATTTACTGTGAAAATACTAGCGACACAATTCGATGTGAAATTACAAGGAAATATTCTGACAGTTAAATGTCACTTGATTGAAATTGAATATTTTTTTTTTTGGAAATTTTATTGAATTTTGCATTGAAGTCAATTCCCAGGAAAAAAATATGGAGAATGAAATTTGAATCCTTTGAATTTTCATTTCATTTCATATTTTTTTAAAAAGAAAACCGATTTTTAATTTGACATTCATTCCAATGAAAAAATTTGAAGAACTTGTCACACAAAATCCATTTTTAATCGAATTTCTCATTTCAACCTCAAATTGATCATGCTAATAGAATTTCCATTTCAAGTGAAAGCCTTCTCACAATGGATTTGGTCTCATTCCATCAAAACGCATTTTAACGGTTAAATGTCAAAAATTTGAATTTACCCACAATGCATAAAATTTAAAAAAAAAATTAACATCAGCGAAGGACTTTGATTGAATTTTCACACTAATTGCGCGCTGGATTTCCGTATAAGTTTATTTCGATAGACACTCGATTTCTATTCGACAATTTGATGGTTCCCTTTTCACTACTCGAAATGTCTGTACAGTTTTCTATGCAATTATACGTGTGATTAATTTTTGTTTCGTTTTTCAGTTTCTCTTTTTTCAACTTCTCTTCAGTTTTGTGTCAGAGTTTACAAAGAGTAATCGTGTTTTTACCATCAATTATTGAAACTTTTGTAAAAATATATACAAAAATAATTGGTTTATTTTCATTTTTTTTCCTTATTTTACTTGATCAGAAATTGATAATTTTTTGAGAAAATTAAACGGAAAATAGTGAGCAATAGAAATTTAAAAAGAAATTTTAATTTTTTCCATAAAATATGTAGAAAAATCTAAAGTGAAAATATTTTACAAACATACATAAAAATAACAAAAAAAAAAATACTACATATGTCTATAGATACGTGTCATACCATATATAGAGAGAAAAATAAAGCAAAATAATGTTGTATTAAAAAAAAAATTAAATGTATTGCCAAGTCAGTTGGTAATTGGAAAACTCATTAATTTTTAATGCTGTTTCATTTTTCAAAATAAAATATCCGCTGTACAATAGTATGTGTCCCAATATATTGAAAATATCTTCAATTCTAACATTTTTCTTGCTATAATAACATTTTTCAATATTTTTAGTTTTCTCAATTATATTACAATTAATTTTTTCTTGAATTTTGTAAGAAATTAACAGATTTTCTTATATTTCCAAATAAATTTTTAAAGTGGGACACAAAAACAAATTTTGGCTATAAATGTCAAAATCTCTATTTCATATCCAGTGTATTTTGTAAACAAAGTAACATTTTTAACTTCGCGAAATCATTTTTATTTTTTAAACATTACTGGTTTCCTTTAAAATAACTTCGGCCATTTTCAAATTGAAAATCAACACTTTAATTGAATGAGATACACTTTTAGAATTATTTTATTTTTTATCTGAATTATTTTTTTTAATAATAAATTTAATTTCGATAATATTTCGATGAAAAAATTAAAAATAACATTAAATCACTGTGTACACTGTACAGTGTATAGCATAATATAAAAAAAACAATTCCGTTCAACATAAAATATTTGACACCGGACTTATGTGGTGAAAATTGAACTACGTAAATTTTAAGCGGTGTTTGTTCAGTTTTATTTTGACGGAGAAATAAAATAAATAAAAATTATAGAAGTGAAAACAAAAGAAAGAAATTTTTATATAAAAATCAAATAATTAAAAAAAATAATCATAAAAATCTGTAAAATTAAAATCAGAGTGTAAAGAAAGAAATTTTTAAATGGAAAAAAACATCAAAATTTCATTGGATTATTTACCAATTTAGCATCTCATTCTCCTGTAACACACATAAAAAGGTATGTAAATAGAAGTTTTCGCATGACATCCACACCCAATTTTTTCATTTACTACAAGAATTGAAACTGAAATTAAAGAATCAATTCTTATTTCATTTTATTGTTCAATTAAAATGTCCAATAAGCAAAAAAAAAGCAATTGAACAGAAATTCCAGTTAAATTTAAAAAGTTTATAATTCAAACAACAAGTAAATACAACAATGAAAACCAGTTTTGCATATAAATTCACATACGTACACACAAACACACGTACATTTAATGCAAAAATATACCTGATTTCTTATTTTTATTTATTTATTAGTAGTGTGTAAAGATTTACCTTTGGATTGTTGTTGTTATGATTTTTTTTTCAATTGGAGTGTAATATAAAAGTGATTTTGGTTGAAATAATTTTTTTTCTGTATTATTATTATTTACACATGCAATTCATAAAGATACATGTGAGAGAATTGTATTTACTTGAATCAAATGTAAGGTAACATGAATTGCATTTTTTTATGTTAGTATTTGGTGCCTTGTAATTGTGAGATAAAGTGAATGTTTGAATATTTGTAAGGTAAATAAATTTAATGTCCAAATATTTTTTGATTCAATTAAAAAGGATTTTTTGTTGAATTTATTTTATTTGTAAGATTTTTTTTGGGTGCAAGTGTACTGAGAAGTTTTTTTTTATATGAAAGGAATGTCGTGGGTAAAGTTAAAGGTTAATAATTATAAGGATGAGGATTAAAATTGAGTGTATTGAATTGGAAATGAAAGGCTTAGGAAGGTATTATTATTTTTTTGATACACATTAGTGTGAGTCAAGGTAAAATTTGATGGTTATGAAAGTGATATGAAAGGATTTTAATGGAATTTTTTGAATATTTCTAGGTTAAGACGATTATTAGAGGTTGAAATTGTGGGAATTCAAGAAAAGTGAAGTAATGACAACGATTATCGGTGTCTTTGTGGTCAAGACTCAATCCAAAGACATGACAATTCAAATGAGCAAAAAAATGTAAATTTTTCCAATTTAAGAAGAGTCCAAGGTACGATGATGATGGTACATTGTTTTAATAAAGCTGGTTTCGAAGTTTCATTCAAGATGTTTCTGATTAATATTATAAATATACGATAAACCAAAAACGCTTTATAAACCATCTCTCAGTGGCACATGCAAATTACAAGGAGTCAGCGTAAAACGCTCTTAAAATTTCAAAGAACACCAATTGGCAGGGAAACTTGCACTCGTTAGGACTAGGCGTCTAGCCAAAGCGAAGAAGCTTCGTCATAGTAGGCTCGGATTGCTCCAAAGGAAGTAGCCTCGTGCAAAACCTTGTTCAATTGCTAGCACTCTTCCTTGATTCTCTCTTTGAACATGATGCAAGATAGTCTTGGGTTAGTTTTGGTCAATTCTTAACAATATTCAATTGTAACGTAGCTACAAATTTATTTTATAAGACAACAGAGCTCTCATAATAAAAAATTATCCCTTAAAGAGCCTCGGTCACTGGGATGATCACACTAAACTAGGAAAGTGAGAGTGGTCACTAAGCCTGGCCTCAAGCTATTAGTCAGGCCTTAACTTTTATCCTGTTAAGCAGTCGCCACCTATATCTAGTCTTTAACTGATAGAGAAGCCGGAAAAAGGGATATTTGAGATGGCCGAAACGAGAATCGAAACTTTACCACTGAAGCGTAGATTCTCCCAATCAGGTTAACTATCCAACAGAACAATGACTGAAATATCGTCCTATCGATTTTGTTAGGCCTGCCAAAGTCACTATGATGATTCAAATTCTTACTAAGAACCAACGATATTTGTTGAAATTTACTCAGAAAATATTTGATTTTCGTTTTTTTGGCCTCTCAAGGCTTGGCCCAAACTTGTACGTGTGTATGAATGGCCTGTAGAGCTATACGATGGCAGTTTCTCATTTCACCACTTTAATTTGTGGCCTAATTAATTAAAAAGAGATTTCATTTAAGAAAATTCTGCATATTTTTGCAATAATTTTGGACACTTGTGTTAAATTTGACATAACCCAAATCTGTGGGCTCCCTTTCCATTAAACAAAAGTGAAGAAATCTATTTTTTTTCGAATTGAATGAAATCAAATCGAAAAATCTATCAACCAATGTTAAATTGAATAATATAAATTCCATTGAAATCCAGGCATTTCTTCATAAATCAAAGAGAGAGAAAAAAAACTACATAATCATCATACACACACAAACACAATCATAATATTCATACATAATTTTCATCCGAGGTCATATTACAAGACTCAATTAGATGTTACATGATAATTTTTAATAATAACCATGGATAAGGCAAGACTAAGGCAAAAAAAAGCTACACATTTGCTTTGTAATAATAAAAGATTACACTCAACATGATTATTATTTACAATTGACAAACATAAAGAAAATTGTTATACGAATGTTGCAATCATAAATAGCATTTTTAAGTGAATGAAATATAAATAAATGAGAGTCACTGTACTGAGTTTATTATTACAACAATAAACAATTTCATTTCAATTCAAAAAAAAAAAATTTAAAAATAAAAACAAGTGTTTCAAGACTTTGATGAATCATTCATTAAATGGCAGTTCATTATGGAATTCGATGAATTTCAAGTGTGATGATTAAGAAACTTATTTTTGAGAAATGTGACTTTTTGGCATAGATTTGTAATTTATGTGATTCAATTAAATTAATTGTAAAATTTTTCTCCCTCTTCATTGAATTGAAAGACTCCATTTTTAATTTTATTGTATTTATTTAATAAATTTATTTGATGATGAATGATGATGATGATACACTTACACACATTGAGACTCAATTCTGATACTGATAATAATAACAATAATAATGGTGATGTATGATGATACACATCAAGAACAAACAATGAGGAAGAATAACAATGTTTAAAAATAAATATTTTGCGGCTACATTAAAAAAAAATAAAAAAAATTATATGAAATTTCATTGTTTAAACAGTCTCTCATAGTCATATGTGATCAGTACACATAAATAACTATTGTTATTATGATTATTTTTATTGAAAGTTATTTTTTTTTTAATTTTTAATAATAATAATAAAATACAGTTGATTGAAACGTCTATGAAAGGTCTGTGTTATCAGAAAATAATAATACTTGAATTTATGAGGGTTTTTTATTATAAAATTGGAATAAATGACTTTTTGTTTGGTGATATACTGGTATTGAATTTAAATTGATTCAATAATACTATGAAAAAAAAATAAATAAAATTAAATAAAAAATTGAGGTTACGATGCTTGTGTCAACGAACAAGACCATCAAATATGTTTCAATGAACAAATCATAAAATGTCATAATAAATGGAAAATTGAAGTGTTTGTGGTGTTAGATTATGCTGTATATTAAGAAAAGATCCAGGAAATTTGATTAGCTATAGATCCTCTAGATTTGACATTACAAAACGATGTGGGTATCATGATAAATAGGTTTGATAACAATCCTGGATCAAGCTTTATTAGCTACTGTCTGACGTGTCTTCATAATGAGAGATACGTTCGATAACAACCCTGCATCAAGCTTCATTAGCTACTGTCTGACGTGTCTTCATAATGAGAGATACGTTCGATAACAATCCTGGATCAAGCTTCATTAGCTACTGTCTGACGTGTCTTCATAATGAGAGATACGTTCGATTACAATCCTGGATCAAGCTTTATTAGCTACTGTCTGACGTATCTACACAATGAGAGACAGGTTCGATAACAATCCTGGATCAAGCTTTATTAGCTACTGTCTGACGTGTCTACACAATGAGAGATAGGTTGGATAACAACCCTGGATCAAGCTTTTTGAACTATTGTCTGACGTGCTGCACAATGAAAGGAAGGTTTGACACCATCCTTGGATGAACTCCTACCATTTAAGATGCAACGTTCAATTTTATTGATTCTTTCAATTCTTCTCATGTTATTCCGGAATAAAATTTAACATGACCTCACCACACAAATTTAACATTTATTTTCTTTCAATTCCCACAAAGAACAACAAACAAAAATTTTAATCAAATTCAAAATGACCCAAACCAATATCAATGTTCCTTAACCAATATATTTCTAATAATATTAAAGGATCAAAAAACACAAAAGCACGTAAACAAGTCCAAGCGGATCAAAATATATTTGTTGGTTTCCATATTTTATCATGTTATTTACTGTTCATATTAGAATAGAAAACTAGAATAAAAAAAATACCATTTAAGTATAAACTTGGTAAAAAGGGATTACACACACACATGTCCATGGAAAAATTGAAATTGAAATGAAACCGAAAACCTACATCAAAATCTTACTAGCATTCACATTACATATTTTCATTGGATTATATGCGGATACATTTTTTTCTGTGTATTGTATTGTAGTGAGAGACAACAAGTCTCATATTTACAATTTAGAACAATAACATTCATTGATATTTTGTAACTATTACAAAAATACCAGACATTTTCTAAAATATTCTGATTATTAAATTTCATCACGATAAATTGAAGGAACAAAAAGATCGAGAAATAAAAGAAAAAAAATCTTTCACATTAAAATATTAAATTACACGACAATGCATTAATTTATTTATTTAACATAAATGCTACTTTAATGCTATTAGTTGTGATGAGAATCAATAGAAAATAATAAAAAAAATATCATAATACGAATAGAGTTTCGATAAAATGAGATCCATTCATTGATTTGACATGCATGCTTTTATTTTGGTTGCTTTTAGAATCTATAATTAAATGATAATATTTGTAAAAGGAGGCGATATTTAAAAAGAGTGCCATTGAAATGCATATGTTAGAACATATGTGATGATGATGGTGGATAGAATTTGGTGATATTAGAAGGGAAGCGAACAATGAATTCATTATCAAATTTGATGTTTTGAGGAAAATTACAATAAAAAGAGACTCAGCTCTGTTTCATGGGCTTTGATGCTATTAGGGCTCATATTCAGGGTCAGATTTAAAGGACGATTATTAAAGCCTTCATTGAGTTTGAGGAATTCAATTTTTAACGCATTTCCTGTTAAGTTGGATAAAAATTTCGAATATTTCGGGCCCTCTTTTAGCCTATGCTTAAAATGTGGGGTGGTTTGCGGGACTTAGCTTTTGGCCTGTCATCTCAAGCAGTCGCCACCTTTATCTAGCCTTTAACTCAAATTGAATAGCCTGGAAAAAGGACATTTAAGATTGTAAAGTTTCATGGCCGAAGCGAAAATTCAGCTGTCAACCTTTAAATTGACAGTCTAAATGCTCTAATGAGCGACATTAAGCCTCAAGACCCATTTTTAACCAGTAATACGTGCCAAAATGAAATTCCATTGTAAAAATTACAAATTACTCTTACAAATTTCACATTTAAATCCTCAAATGATCAATAATTACCAGAACATTCACCACAAAACAAATATAATCATCATTAAAACTAAAAAGTTTTTTCAAAAAACTCATTTATACTTGTAATAATATTTTGAAAACTCGTGCCGAATATTCTAACCTAGTTAATTATTGTCTGCAATTTGTTTACAACTCAAAATCGAGTGAGTGTGTTCACTCATAGCAAATATAAAATACAAAAAAAATCAATAATAACATAATTATGCTACCAGTACCATGTCTGATGTCTCTAGAAGGTCATCAT
Organism: Culicoides sonorensis; assembly: GCA_900002565.1. Lineage (NCBI taxonomy): Eukaryota > Metazoa > Arthropoda > Insecta > Diptera > Ceratopogonidae > Culicoides > Culicoides sonorensis. The sequence goes on along the minus strand of LN483352.1, from coordinate 2,507,633 downwards.
AGTATTAAAGTTTTTACGCTAAAGGGCGTATGTTTTATTATTTTTTCTATTATTTTTATTTTATTTTTCCCCATAATAGTTAATTATGTGTCTGCCATACACAAAACCTTATAATATTTTATATTTAATAAGTACTGAAAGCAGGTAAAATACTTTCACTTTAAGGTCGTTCGTATTTATTTCAAATTAAATATAAATTTAATGTGCAAATTCTCTAAGGACAAGTTCATTTTCTTACCAGAATTTGATTCAAAGACAAAAAAAAAGGATTTATTGAAGGAAAAAAAATTCACAGGTACAATTCAAAGGAAATAATTTGAAGCTTTTACAAGGATTTAAATGAAATTTACATTTAAAACCAGAGCTTTGCAATATAAATGGTCTAATTTAAATTGCACTCACGTGTAAGTGCTTCAAATTGAATAATATTCAATTACTGTGACCTTGAAATTGTGTGTTTTTTACTTGAAACTAAATCTGAAGCGTCTTTACTATTTGAATTGAATTAAAAGGATTTGCGCCTCAGTAATAATTAATGCATTTAATAAGAATAATAATTTTAATTTTTTTGCTGATGCATCATAATTTTTTTTTTTTTTAGATTTTTTTAAAGCTGAATTTAAATTTGAGAAAAAAATTCAGTAACATTTCAATAACATGAAAATTTTTTTTTTTGCAACATAATAAGTATCATTTGAACAGCACCAAAGTTTTTTTTCTTTACTTCTCTTGAAATTACCTTTAAATGCTCTCATATAAAAAAAAACTTAAAGAGTTGTAAAAAGTACACTGAAGCATAAAACAATTACGCTTGGTTGCGTTATTATACATTTTATTTTTTTTTTTATGAAAACAACAAAACTTGGCGATGCGATGCATAAATTTATTTATTATTGTAGGTCATATGTGAATTTTTTGTTATTATTTTTTAAAATGAGTATCAAATATCTTGACTGTGTTTTTTTATTGTTTTTATTGGCTTATCAAAACAAAATAAAATGAGAACAGTTTTGAAAGAAGAAGTTAAGATAAAAAAGGAGAGCAAAAAATAAATATTAATAAGTTGAAGTTCTCAAATGATGAGATCATTTTTGATTGTATTTTTTATATAAGTTTTAAATTTTTATGGCAATTTTTTTTTTGGTTTTTCGTTTTTAAATGACATTTCATGTCAAAATAAGAATGAGGGAGATGATGATACTGGTTTGGTGTCAGTGGATCTCAGGAATTATAATTTGATTTATTTCCTTTATGCGATAAAATTTTATTAGATATTCATCTGAAACGATTCTGAGGAGCTTTATGGTCTTGGGTAAAGGAAAAGTGGGTCGACAGCATCCAATAAGACCTAAGAACAATATGGATGCCATACAGACACTTTCTGAAAAGTTAGTCGGTATACTGACCGAACGGACCTACTGGACGTTCGTCTGTAGGTATATTCAACATTTTCATCGGTGGCTAAAGAATCATTAGCCAATCTAATAGATCCCGTTAGGATTGAACTGGAGCTGGATAGCGATTTGTAGAATGCAGTAGCACCATTGTTACCGCTTACACTTGCACAATGCATTGTCCAGCTTAAGCGTTTACACCTTCAAATTTCATTTTTGAACTCCTTCCTTTTTTGGTGAAACAGTCCAGGAACCATATGAGTAGTTCCAGAAATATGACGTTGCCTTTTTTCGAGATTCCAAGCTTTCCTGATTTCTCTTTGAAGTCTGGATAAAACTAGTTTCCACCAGGGCACAATTCTGCCGGCTCTAACCCTCTTCAAAAACCTGTAAAAGTAATTCTTCAATAAGCCTAGTCAAGAAAATGAACGTAGCTGCTTGCTTACTTAAGTAAACATCATGTAAATGCACTTATGTCACATTTTAATGATTACTTTTCATTATCGTGTTTTTCTTCTTCAATATAATAACACTTAATTTAGATGCTATATGATTGGTGTGCCATTTTGTTCACCACAATCAAAAAATTTGAAAGTAAAACCAAATGAAAAAAGAAGCAAATTGAAATCATCATGATATGAAGCCATTCAATTTACTTTTATTTTTTCTTTTATTAAAAATCATAAAAATAATAAAAATCGAAAATTTGTAGTCAATATTTTTTATTTCTATGAAACTTTTGTAAAACAGCAACATTGTTGAGATCATGCATCAATATAAGGTGATCACATCATAAAAAAATATAAATAACTTTCAAATTAAACGAGATTAAATACTTTCTTAAATGCAATTTTTTCTTCAATGAATTAAATGAAATAAAAATAACGATCGAAATTGCATGATCCAATTCCATTTGATTTTCATTCAATGAAAATTAAGGAAACGTACTCTTCAAATAGAAATTGCAAGTGCATTTTCCTGAATCTGTTTTTTAAAATATTTTTTCATGTCAAATGAAAGCAAGATCTACAGAATCTGAACCCGATAACACTCATTTTGAAGAGTTCAAATTTTAAATTTCTCTTAAAACGACAACAGCGCTATCTCTTGAACGCCGATATTAAAAAAAAATAATTTTATCTTTAAAATGCATTTAAATTTCATGAAATGCAATGTTTTTTTGCACACATTACATCCATCAATGCCTCGTAATGTCAATACATATTGGAAAATAACATAAAATTCATACAACTTTGTGCAAATAATCATAAAAATAATAATAATGACGACGCAACTAATAATAATGATCCAACATTATAACGTTCATAAATAATACTAATAAAATATGTAACATTTTTGTAATAATAATAACAAATGCGAACTAACATGGATCAGTGCAAATAAACATGTATGTTTTTTTTATTGAATTTAAGTACTTGCGCTTGTGCAACATCTTAAAAAAAAAATAAGTTTTGTAAGCAAATTTTAATTTTTGTATTTTATTAGTGTTGTTGATGTATTAATCGCAAATTTTTTAATAGATTTCAGTGTGAATATGCATTTATTTTATTTTTAAACGTAAAGAGCAACGTGCTTTAATCCAAAAACAATAATAACTTAATTTCATGTATCGCTAAATCAAGAGCTGGTTAAAATAATAATTTAATTTTAGATTCAATTTAATTCCAGGCAATGAATTGCATTAATAATGAATTGAAAAAAAAACATTTAACAACGTCATACAATTTTTTTGTATGTTATTTTTTGTAATTGGAAGAATTAGACAGGAAAATACTTAAACAGCTTTTAAAAGTTATGTAACAATCGATTAGGATTAAATGTTACTCAATATCACGTCGTATATGAAGATAACAAAAAAAAATAAATTGGAAGGAAAAGGGAAAAATATTTATTTGTAATGCTTTTCACATTGTTTTAGTTTATCTCTCTATTTATTGGATTAAGAGACATTTAATATTATGGTGAACTTTGGTGTTATTTCCACTAAAAAAATGGGGATAATCGATTTTTATTGGCTTAGAAGCATATTAAATTAAAATTAGGAATTTGACGTTATGAGACACCATGAAATTATTGTCTGCAAACTAATTAAAATAAAAAAAAACATTAATGATAGTAAATTAAATCTGTGCAAAAATCAAAAGAAGAAATTAACAATACTTCGATAAATTTCAGTAATTGATAATGAGCATCCATGTGTGAATTTATCAGCTATAAAATTATATCACCTTGTTATAAATATGAAAAAAATAAAGTAGATGACATAATAAAATTTTTTTTTTTTGCAGTATCTTCAACCTGTTTGTTATCTTTTTTTTTATTCTATGGTTGGATACGAATATGAGAAATATGAATTGAAGGAATTTTTAATGGAAAGTGTGCATTGTCTGAGAGCAACAAAGCAAATTTCAGTTTTATCTAGAGGGCAGCCATTTTGAAATTTTTAAAATCATTATAAGTCAAGCATCTTGTCAAGTTTTCAGATATTGCTTAACCACGGTTGAAAGGTGTCATATAAATTTATTTCAGCGCCACTAGCAAGGGAATTATGTAAAATGAAGTGCATTTTTTTGCCACCTTTCAACAACAGCGCTGCTCACCATTATGAATTATAAACCTAGGTGTAAACACTGTCATTAAGTTTTCCACTCGTATAAAGGAGTTTCAAACGCTTCCATGATCTTAACATGACAAAAAAATGGTTAGTTCAAATTGGTAAAAAAAATGATTTCTTCAAATTAAAATCGGTAAAGTAGTGCACGAGTTTGAGTCACGTAAATGAGAGTGTTTGAACGAGCTTGAACTAGCGTTTGGATTTCATGGTGCGTATTAAAACCCGTGGAAAACTTCAACACAGTATAAGTCTCAGAGCATCAGCTTGAAAGGCATTGAAGGCTATTAGGGGTAGTCATAGCTTGGAGTAGAACTGATCGTCTTCCATCTCATAGATGCCGAGTTCGATCCTGATTTCTAAAATGTGAAAAAGATGCAACTACTTTGGATGACAGGGTAAAACCTAAAGTCCAATGGTGATGGTATAGTGTATGACATTTATCATTTATGATTATAGAAGCCCAGAAAAAGCCCAGTATAAATGGTTATGATAGGTAATGCCATTTTAAACATCTTGAATATTTACTGGACATGGTAAATTTAGATACCATCTTAAGAAAACAAAGATGAGTTGTGTGACTGTGATGAAACCCATCCAACAAAGATCGATAAAATCTACCAAAACTTCATGAATCTCTAGACAAAGTCGGAATAGTGAATGAAGTTGATTAGATAAGGTTGCTAGTCTTGTAGCTTACAACTCTTGAGCATTCTTCAATTTATATCAAGGTGACTACAAAAGGATTCATTGAAACCGTGGTGGTGCCCTTGTAAAACCTAACCTTACCTACACCGTTATTGTGAACGATATACAGATTTCTTAAGATCAGCTTAGAATAATAAGATGTGGTATGACCAAGCTCCACGATGGACCCAATGGTCCAGCTCAAGCTTTCATAGTAAGCGCCTTTTATAAATGGTCGAACTTCCGATCCAGTTGCCACAAGTTTCACTCAGCGCCCCTAAAAATCCTCGAAGAAAATTTCTTTTCTAAGTAAAACTTGAGAACATTTGAAACTTGAAAAATACAAATTAATTTTCATGCCCGGCACGAACCCACGTTGAAGGATTCTTACTAACCATATCAGGCACTTACCAATTTCGTACTTGTTGACGATTCAGACGATTCTTATTTCAGTCTCAGTCGAAGATTTTCATGTCCATCACTTCAAAATCTTCATCTCAGATTTCAGATGAGTCACAAAATCGTTGACATCACAAGTCAAATTACCAAATTAAACAATTTACTCATAGACCTTAATGGGTTAATTAACTTAATCAAAGTCATACAAAAACCCAGTAACTTTATATTAAAATTAAATTTATAACATAATACATCAGGAAAAAGGAAGTAAATATATCAAGAGTAAACTTATATCAAAGTAATAAGTGAGTCGAGTTAATATAAAACATAATCATGAGAAACATTTACAGTCATGCATTTACATACTCAAATTTAAAACATTATTCAAGATTAAGCTCATATGCATACATTTAAGAGCTCTTCTCATTTTTTTTTTAAATTTATAATAGAAATAATTTAATACATCACATTTTTTTCTTCTTTCATTTATTATTTCATTAATGGTACACACATTCAAGTGATGTGTGATGAATGGCTTAATAATTGAATGAGAGTACAATCAAATATGGTCATCAAATGCATACACAATTTCTTATGTATATTATTATATTATATGAATCTCCATTAAATTATTATTATTATATACATTCTCTTTTTTATTTTATTATTACGGTAGTTGATACTACTCATGTTGTGTTGTGTAAGTGAAAGTTGAATGGCTGGAATTGAAGAGTAATTTTAACATATAACTCGAATTATCTGGAAATGTGTGATTTGAGGATTTTTCGAGTCTAATATTCAAAAAAAACATTTATTATATCACAGAACATTAATAATAATAATAATAATAATAAAAGACCCTCCCTTTGTATTCAAATAATGAAATACAAACAAGACACAGCTCATTTCCTTAAACGATTTATTATAAAGCTGCTTCATTTCAACACAATACACATTTAATGTTATGATTTCCTCGACACATATCATATCCTTTATTGAAAAAAATTGGAATCCATCACTCATTTTCAACCCAGTTCTCGTCTTTTTAAGTGACAATTTTTCTACTTCTTTAATTTTTTGTTATTATCATGTTTTATTTTGATCATGATGATGATTGTGCTTCATTTTTATACTCATACAAATACAAAAAACAAAACTTAAAAAAATGTTGATTTATTTTAATGTAATATTAAATATTTATGGAATGGAATGTGATTTTATTATTATTATTTGTGCGTTATGTATATACAATTATTATTATTTTCATTCATTCTCTTAGTCTTATAATAAATTTTTTTGTGTAGAAAACGACAAACGACATACATATTAAAAAATATTAATATTTGTGTATATTTGTCTTTGTCTCTACCGTGTCTATCTTATGAAAAAAAAAATACTTATATAAATGTAAATGTTATTTATTTTGAGTAGTGTGTGAATTCTGAATAAATATTATCAGTAGAGTTGATATAATACGTATATTTAGTTACTGAAATAAATTTAAATATAATAAAAAAACGAGAAAACAAGTCTGTTGTTGAGTACAGAAGAACTTAAAATGTTTGAATGTTTGAATTTTATTCTTATAATGATTGGATAACGTTCAAACATTTTAAGTCCTTCTGTACGCAACAAGAGACTCGTTTTTTCAACGAAAAATGCATTATGAGGGATTTTACAATGAATTTTTAAGGAGAATTTTCTGTGCATGGTACGAATTTTCCATTAAAAATCAATTTGAAAAAAATAATTTTTTCTCGAAATATATGAAATTCTTTGATCGAGAAAGTTGTAGGTTGTACTGTGAAAGCAAAAACACTTATTTTAATCGAAATTGAGTAACCAATGCAGTTCTAAACTGATGTAGCTCAAATTTTGAGTATATGAAAATACTATTTTTTATGAATTTGGCTTTGGCGCGCCATTGCGTAATGAGAATGCGCCAAAACATAGCTCTAGAGACCTTTCATAGACCTGTACAGGCCAGTGTCGAATCCTGAAAGGGCCAAATGTTAAAATAAAATAAATTTCTGAATCAGCATCGAATAAATACTGATAATATTGGTACTTAAGGCAATCAAAATAATCAAGTTTGGCTCTATGGCAGTGACGGATTCGCCATACGGGCAATCTTGCAAATACCAGAAAAGCCGCTGTGGATCGTCTTGTTAAAGTTCAGTTTATCGTAGATTTTAAAGAAAATCATACAGAATGCCAGGGCCGTTAATAAATCCGGCCCAGCTCTATGCTTGCTCCGATTGGATTTTTCCAAGATATGAAATTCTTTGTTCGAGAAAGTTGAAGGTTGGACTTTAAAACCAAAAAGACTCATTTTGATCGGCATTGAATTAGACAAGCAGATACTTATCGATATAGCCTGATATTAGTTACTGATAATGGTCTAATATTAATCTCATATCAATCTAAATTTGATAGTGTATCTAGCAAAGTTTGACAGGAAGCAACCTTCATTTCACACTTAAAGAGAGCTCTAAAGTCTAACAATCTGGATCAATAATCAATGCAATTTTTCTAATCGTTCAGAGCGCCCTTTTTTAACGTTTTTAAATGTCAAATGACCTGTCAAAACCTAATGTCAATTTTTTTCATCACTAGGGCGCCACATAATCATTTTCACAAATTTCATTTTAAAAAGAAAAAATAATCTCAGAATTCTTAAAAAAAATCATGATTTGTCATCGCACTGTTTATAATAATTTCATGTGATTCACGCATTCATCACGTTTACAAGTGTGTTTTTTTTCGTATCACACTCAATAATAAAAAAAATAAAAACCTGAATTTATTTTTAAACATTTCACAGGTGCTTTGATACAAATTTATCTCACATTAATTTACAGAATTAATTTCATCGACAACACAATAAGAGAAAAAAAGTTTCATTGTCTTTGTTTTAATCTTAATCTTCATTTGATTTTGGTATCATTTCATTTGAAGGTATCTCCCTCAAGCAGCAAATATCTGAAACAAATTAATAAACAAATAATATGGAATTTGTACTTTATTTACATTTTATTGACACTATAACACAAATAAAACCAGAATACATGATGATGATGCTAATGATAGGTTGATGATGTGTTTTGAATTGCCCTGTGGTCTCTGTTATAATCACAAACATTGAATATAATCAACAATTCTTTGTATGTATTTGTTTGTATTATAATAAATGTGTTAGCAGGGTCTTTGATTTAATTTAGTTATTGCGCATTTTTTTTTTGTTTTTATTTTAATATTAAATAAAAATGACAGTATCTGATAATGTAATTTACTTTTTTTTTGTCTGGTTAGTAACAGCAAAAAAATGCATTTTCCTATTAAAGTGTTAAAACTGAAGCGTAGTTTCATAATTTAGATAATGCTCAAGGTCACACTTGTCCTACTTTGTTAAATGAACATTTAGCACTCTTATTGAATTTATCAGACAATTTTTATCAGTTGATGAGAAGAAGAGAAACTTTTGTTTTGTAACGATGATGATCAAAATTAATACAAATAAAAATAAAAATCTTGTTATCTTCATTCAAGTCACGAATTGGAATGGAATTTGTCTTGTAAAAATAAATGAAGCAAAAAAATAAAATTATATAAAAGTTTCATCATAAAAATAAATAGAGAAATTCATTCTAAGCTCTTAATTGAAAAAAAAAACCAATAAACAAATAAATGATTACAGTGTTAAATAATGAAAACAATAAATACAATTTTTCAGGTATTACCTATTCAATTTAACGCTTAAAAATCACATGTAATGAAAATTTCATCTAAAAAAAAATTAAAATCTCCGACAAATTTCATCTTAATTTTTTTGCTTGTTCTTTTTGTTGTTCTTAAAATGTTCAAAAAAAAAATAAACAATTACTCAACTGTTTATTACATTACATATTTTTTTGTTTATTTTTCTTTGAAATATGAAAAAAGAGACATCATGAAACCACACACAATCAAACTTTTTGAATTTTGCAAGAATTTTAACAAGTAATGCATTGAATCATTCAATTGACGTTGACTTTTGAAGAAACACAAGTACAGAAACGAATTGTGTACGTGTTCTTTTAACGAGCAGAAAATATTTGTTGCTTTGTATTGTAATTGTAAAATAATAACAAATAAATAATTCAAAGAAATACAAATAAATGGTACAAACAAGAATGAAAGGAAAAAACGTCAAGTTATTTATTTATTTTTGTGCAAATTTTTGCTTAGAGATTATTTGAAATACTTGGAAATTTGAGTTTTTGAGATTTTGGTTTTCTTTTCATTGTGATAAATTAAATATAACTGTTTATGGATTTGAAAGAGACAGTTTCTTTTGAGAAGATACTCGAAATATCAAATTTGGTTCAATGACGATGAGAGTTTGGAGCTGAATTGCTAGCTGTGTAGTGGAGGGTCTACAAGGCCCTGTCGCGGTCCCAAAGGGTCTTATTCTGTTCATAATATTCATAATATTGAAGTGCCTATGGTAAAGTTTTAAGGTGGACCTTAAGTGCACTGAAGCTCATTGCTTCGACCTATTAGATCTTTTGTGTTTCTTCTTACGAAGGGATCTTAGTTCTCCTTCAATACTTCCAATTCGCCAAAGAATCTTAAGATTACTTTAAGATCTGTGTTAACTACAGTAAAGAGAGATGAAAAGCCCTCCCTGAAGTAGAGAATCCTCACTCTAGCCAATGCTTCACACTCACAGAGAATGTACTTTGATGTTTCATCTTCTTCTAGGCAGAGTCTGCGGGTGCTTGAATCACTCCTTCCTATCCTTTTAAGATGACTGCACAAAAGACAGTGTCCTGTTAGGAGACTTGTCAGTTTCCTAATGTTTTTTTGTCCAATTGTAAGATCATTTCTGATCCTTTCTTTGAACAGTTCACAAATCCTTTGGACTGTGAAGATGCTGGTCTACTTTGATGGTATAATTTCATCTGTTTTCCACTCATTTTGAGATGAGTTTTTTGAAATAGCTCAGACTTACTCCGCTCAGGACCTTATACTATATACTATACCCTCCCTGTAAAAAATTTTACTGTAAATTCCACAGTCACTTTTCGGTTAATTAAACCGAAAAAACTGGTTGAATTTACCGAAAAAACTGGTAAATTCAACCAAAATATTGGTTAAATTTACCAGTCAAATTGGTTGATTTTACCTATAAAAATCGGTTCGATTTACCTAAAAAATAGGTTGAATTTACCAATAAAATTGGTTGATTTTACCGAAAAAAACTGGTTAAATTTACTAATAAAAGTAGAGAATGTGTTTTTAAATTCGTTATTTCGATCAAACTCGATAAAATATGTTGGTATTTAACATTTTGATCGATGTGATAGTATGGTATTTGAGAAAATACTAAAATATAGTGGATTTTTACTCAATGTCGTCCGTTTGAAGTATGGATTTTTTTGGTAGTTAGGAAAATCGAAATAATCATAAGTTATTTTTTTTAAAGTTTTTTAATATTGTTTCTTTAAAAAAAATAAAAATTCATCGAGAAAGATCCCTTATGATTAGAGTATTTTTTATAGTACAGTTTGGAGTTTTTTCAAGGAAGATAAGGGAACACAGAAAATGCTTGCGATGGAAATTTTCAAGAGGAAAAATTTTAAATTCTTTTTTTGTTTTTGAGTCAAAAAATCATGTTTCCGTAAGTGACTTGTTAAAAGTCAGATATCACTGGGGAAAAAATAGTAAAATACAATAATTTGAGCTTATTTTAAAATTTGAGTTAAAAACTCATACTTCCTTTAAGAGACGTGTGGAAAACTAGAGAATATTTTAATGGATCTGCATGCAAACATAACAATTATTTAAAAATGTAAAATTTTTTTAAAAATTGTAAAAACAAGTTTTGAATTGTCTGAATTTTTTCATATTCAAGCTTTTGTTTCAGAAACATTCACTACAAAACATTTCCCTACAAAATTGTTTATATTGCCATTTATGGCCTCTTAATATATGAAATATCGACTTGGTCAGTGAAATCACTGGTCATATCTGAAAAATGAGCCCAAATTGAGTAATTTTCCATTTTAGGGCTCTTAACCATTAACCACCGCTGGTCTATTTTACGACCAATAATTTTGGCGCCGGATTTCTCCTAACATAGAACATATTTTTTTTCGAATTTTCAATATAAATAATTAGACATG